>JAWQEG010004777.1:0-62500 GCA_033782935.1 Petrolisthes cinctipes | reverse complement strand
TCAAAAAGAGATTCCCCCCTTAAGGACCCTGTGATCGTCTATGCAAATTGGATTCTTCTGATTCCTCCTGACCATGCCACGAAACAAACTCCTTCCATTTATCAAAGAAATTTACTCATATACCTCAAATACAGGTATATACAGTATTAAAGAAATATATAAAATACCTCAAATATATATCAAGCCCCCTCCCTCCCTACCTCCTAACCTCTATCCTTCCCTACCTACCTCCCTCCCTCCCTCCATCCATCCCTCCAACCCTACCTCTATCCCTCCCTCCCTCCATCCATACCTCCAACCCTACCTCTATCCCTCCAACTCTACCTCTATCCCTCACTCCCTCCTTCCCTTCCTCCAACTCTACCTCTATCCCTCCCTCCCTCCCTCCTATACTCATAAACGTCATTATTTTAGTTGGCCAAACCTACGATGTGTACAGTAAAATAATCATTAATAATCATAGATAATAACTTGGTGGGAAGGGAAGGGAATACGTTTACCACACAAGGGAAGGAAAAACGTTTAGCACACTCACAACTACAACTACAACTACAACTACAACTATAACTACAGATACAACGTCAGTAAGGAGTTATAATAGTGACATCATTACAAAGGAGGTGGATAATTTAGCAGTTTGTCTGATGGCTTTTGTTGTTGTTGTTGTTGTGTGTGTGTGTGTGGGAGATGAGAATGATTAGTGAGGGCACCACCAAGGAGGTTGAGAATTTAGCAGTTTTTGTGTGATTGATTTGTGTGTGTGTGATTGATTTGTGTGTGTGTGTGTGTGTGTGTGTGATTGATTGATTTGTGTGTTTGTGTGTGTGTGAGAGAGAGAGAGAGAGAGAGAGAGAGAGAGAGAGAGAGAGAGAGAGAGAGAGAGAGAGAGAGAGAGAGAGAGAGAGAGAGAGAGAGAGAGAGATGAGAACGATTAGAGAAGGTTAATTAACATTCTCTATATGCAAATAATCTGATACTAAAAATTCCATCCAATGTTTCATAAAGTGTGTATAGGCTACCCATAAAACTCAGTAAATTGACAACAGTATTTGACACCTCCACCCCAAGACCTTGACACTTACAACACACACACACAGTCACTTGCAGTCTTTTATCAGTATTGCCAATCAAAGTCCCGCTCACAAATCTCTCTTATCTACCTGTCCGATATAAACTTTGTAAATTTTTTTTTTTTTTTTGCATTCTTGGCATACATGCATTATATTATTCAATTTTTTTTTTTCTCCCGCGAACGGTATATATATTTATTGTGAGAGAGAGAGAGAGAGAGAGAGAGAGAGAGAGAGAGAGAGAGAGAGAGAGAGAGAGAGAGAGAGAGAGAGAGAGAGAGAGAGAGAGAGAGAGAGAGAGAGAGAGAGAGAGACTGTATGTGTGTGTATGTGTGTGTGTGTAATATTTAAGCTTTTTATGTTCCAGTCTTACGTCGTAAAATCTCTCAGCATTGCACTCTTTACAACTTTCACTCAGGCGTCGACAATCACCATAAACCTAACCAAAGAGTGAACGTTTTAGACCTAACCTGAGAGTGAACGTTTTAGACCTAACCTGAGAGTGAACGTTTTAGAATTAACCTGAGAGTGAACGTTTTAGACCTAACCTGAGAGTGAACGTTTTAGACCTAACCAAAGAGTGAACGTTTTAGACCTAACCTGAGAGTGAACGTTTTAGACCTAACCTGAGAGTGAACGTTTTAGACCTAACCTGAGAGTGAACGTTTTAGACCTAACCTGAGAGTGAACGTTTTAGAATTAACCTGAGAAGGAACGTTTGAGACCTAACCTGAGAGTGAACGTTTTAGACCTAACCTGAGAGTGAACGTTTTAGAACTCGTATGGGGCCAGCTTAAGAGGGTTATTAATATACTTTTGGAGTGCCCTGAGTCCTCCCAATTATGCCATGAAACAGGACTAGATTATAGCAAAAATCATGGTTGCTATTTTTAAGTGACTACATAGTGTTTGGGTTGGTGTAAATTGTTGTTGTTATGTTTCGGTGTTTTTATTTTTGTTTTTTTATGGGTAAGGCAACACACACACACATCCTTACACTGTCACTTCCCTTACACACACACACACACACACATCCTTACACTGTCACTTCCCTCACACACACATACTTCCTCTTCCCTCACACACACACACATACACACATTCTGCCTCTTCCCTCACACACAGACACACACATACACACTCTTCCCTCACACTGTCACTTCCCTTACACACACACACACACACTGTCACTTCCCTTACACACACACACATTCTTTCTCTTCCCTCACACACACACACACTTCCTCTTCCCTCACACACACACATATACACACATTCTGCCTCTTCCCTCACACACACACACACACTTCCTCTTCCCTCACACACACACACACTTCCTCTTCCCTCACACCATTACACTGTCTCTTCCCTCACACACACACACACACACAGGAGCAGGAGGAAGGAAGGGAAGACTGAATGCAATGCTATGAATTCTAGGAAGCACATGGAGCGAGACACCACCCAACCACAGGCATCCATACCACCACTCACCTCTAGCCCCCCGTGTGTGTGTAAGAGAGAGAGAGAGAGAGAGAGACAGTGTGAAGAAGAGAAGAGATATTGTGTGTGTGTGTGTGTGTGAGAGAGGAGGTAAAGTGTGTGAGAGAGAGAGAGAGAGAGAGAGAGAGAGAGAGAGAGAGTGAGAGAGAGAGACAGTGTGAAGAAGAGAAGAGATATTGTGTGTGTATGTGTGAGAGAGAGAGAGAGAGAGAGAGACAGTGTGAAGAAGAGAAGAGATATTGTGTGTGTGTGTGTGTGTGTGTGTGTGAGAGAGAGAAGAGGTAAATAAAAGAGAGAGAGAGAGAGAGAGGAGAGAGATTGTGTGTGCGTGTGTGCGTGTGTGTGTGAGGGAAGAGGTAGAGTGAGTGTGTGTGTATTATTTTGTATAGGAATCAGTAACTACATCTTCCCCAAACAACACCATTACCACTTTGACCTTTCTAAGAATAGCTATATATATATATTATTAATTAAACTGTAGAATGACTAACGCGAGACAATTTTATATATATATATATATATTTTTTTTTTTTTTTTTTTTTTTTTCAACTGAGGGGGTAATCAGTGTCATTCAGTGAATGTATTAAATCTGGAGTAACTGATTCCTCCAAACTAATTCAAGCAACAGGACACCATTATTATGTTTGTTCTTCTGGCCCTGTTGTTTTCTGGCATGCTTTGGAGGAATCAAGATGCTCCAATATACCAAAGTGTGTAATATTGCCTCTTTACTATGGACCCTGTGATTGTGTATATGAGAATTAATTGGAGGCTTCTGATTGCTTCTGACTATGCCATGAAACACGCTCCTTCCCTATACAGAAGGTGTGTGTGTGTGCTTCGTGGTAATATAATTTTGAAGGACCCATTTACCTCCAATTTTCTGACGACATCACTCACAGGGTCCTTTAAGATTTGTTGTGATGGGTGAGGGGTTTACACAGTTACTCTCTCGTGACGTCACAGGCCCATGACTCACTAGACAGGTGTGACGTCAGTACTGCCACGTCACAAACCACACAGGTGCTGATTGATTGGCCAGAGAAGGAGGTTGTATCGTGACGTCACACACATTGTAGTCACTGATTGGCCAGAGAAGGAGGTTGTATCGTGACGTCACACACATTGTAGTCGCTGATTGGCCAGAGAAGGAAGTTGCATCGTGACGTCACACACATTGTAGGATCTGATTGGCAGAGAAGGAGGTGGCATCGTGACGTCACACACATTGTAGGAGCTGATTGGCCACTGGAAGGAACCACATCGAAACGTCATCACCCAAAACACGGGAATTCTCGGAACCCCAATTAGTATTTCCGATTAAAATTATATACCGTATATGAAACTTGTGGTTATGAGGATGATAATATATGAGAGGGAAGGAAGTGGAAATGAGAAGATGGGATGAGAGACAAATTGCTGTGGTGTTTCGAGATGCCAAGTTTGCAGGCATTTCCTTTATTACTGTACTGTTGTGGCCCCTACCTGCTGCTAACATTAGGGGTCGTATGTGCAGGTGTGTGTGTGTGTGTGTTTTTTTTTTTTTTTTTTTTCCTGTGTGTGTGTGTGTATGTTTTTTTTTTTTTTTTTACTTGTTTTTTTATTTGTGTGTGTGTGTATAAATGTGTGTGTGTTTTTTTTTTTAATATGTTCCAACATTGGACATAGGCTTAATCAAGCCCGTTACCGTGGTCCAGGTCAACTGCTACTTACACACGTCATGACTTCCGAACTGGTACCCAGCCACAGAGGGAGGGAATACTGCAGCTGTTATGGTACCAGTGAGGGTGTTTTATGACGTTCGGTGGCCTTATAGTTAGTGCCTGAAACTCAAATCGGAAGAGTAAATATTATCAGGCCCTCACCTGAGAGGATCGATCTCCCGACCTATAGGTTATGAGTCCAGAACACTAATCACTCGGCCACCTCCCCTACAATGTGTGTAGGTGTTTGTGTTTATGTGTGAGTATATATAAATGTGTTTGTTTGTTTATGTATGTATGTATGTGTATGTGTGTTAATGTTTACGTAAGAAAAGTCGTGTGATAGCAAAGTGATGACCACTTCATAGTCACTCACTAATTCATTACTGTACTCATCATGGAGGTATAAGGTATAAGGAGGTATACCTCCATGGTACTCATGCTTAATTTACTACGTTATGTCCACCAAGCTATATAGTCTACCATTGCACATGAAATAGAAAGTACAGTTACTATCAAATGTTCTGCAACGGGTGAATGGAAGTAAGTTATCAGAGTTTATGACACGTTACCCACCAAAAAAAAAAAAAAAAAAAAAAAAAAAAAAAGCGGAAATTTCGTGTCAGTTTCCATCATGTTTACTGTCCCTTGATTCTCTCTCTCTTTCCTTCCGGCCTTTTTTCCTCTTCAGTTTCGTTTCCTTCATGAATTAACACATTATTGACTCTTACCAAAATTATTCATATTATTATTATTTTATTTTTATTTTTTTGTCTGGATCTGAGCGGGAATATGTTGTCGGTAGCCTAGTAGTGACTTAAGTGAGGCCACGAGACTATCGAGTGGAGCTTCGTGATGTTGGGTGATTCACTTGTGTCGAGTCACTTATTAGAGACAATGGAGCTTCAAGGTGAATTGGGTGGCTACTGATTTCTCCAAACTATGCCAGGAAAGTTGGAAACAGACAACCTAATAGTTTCCTGGCTTTGTTAGGCTCTCAATATTGGATTTCCCTTCAACATCTCCAAAGCCTTGAATACCAAACAGCATCACCTACTGGGGCTCGGTGAGACTAATGTATCGTGATGTGTGAACCCGAATGATCAGTTACCGAACTTATTTTTCTAAACTCAGACGTCATTCTTTCAGCAGTCCTCGGGAGGTACTGATCACCCTCACAGAGTTAAGGCAACGTCTGGAGAAGGACTTATACTGGTCAAGGTAAATATCACGTACTCAGAAATTCACAAATAATCTAATTCAGTGAGCGGGTGTCTCAACTACATCATTGTATGCAGGAGATGGAGATAGGTTATGATGTAGAAGTTTGGAATAGCTTAAACATTTTGTGACACTTCAGTTCACAGTAGCCCTGTTTAAGGGAATATTATACATTTAGTTCATTAGAGTGCCTTGATTTCTCCAGAGTATATCAGGTAACAGGACCAGGGTAAAAAAATAAGGATGTATTGCTGCTTGGAATAGTTTGGAGGAATTATTTACTCCTGATTTACCAACACTGTACTACCCTCCATAAGTGTCTTAATTTTCCATACTCTAAGTAAGCTAAGTTAAAAAACCAAGGCGGCTCTTTTCATATTTTGAGTGATTGTTCTACAGGACCGAATAATCTAGAATAGCTCCATTTGTTTTTGTTTTGAAGGTTCATTCAAGTATGGTGGGTGTTGGACTGCTTAGCTTCTTGTTACTGTGTGTGGGCTGCAGTGCCTTTCATGTGGCCCATCCTACCCACAACAACCAACCTTACATTACACCACTTCACAATGCCCGGCACTCCTCAAGATTAGATCACCTTGGTACTCACAGCAGACATGAGAGGAGTGAGTCAGCAGCTGCAAGGGCTCTAGAAAATGGTGAGGGGGATAAGACTGGACAAGACTGGGAGGAAGTGGAGGACAATCATAAAAAATGGGAGGACACACACAGTGATGAGGATGAAATATGGGAGGAGGGGAAAGACCTTGATCTAATTGGGAACACCATTATGCTGGAAGAGACTGTAAAAGGTGACTCCCCAGCAGAGAATACAGACACCGGCCAGGGGAAAAGGGAAGATCTACCCTCGGAATATGAATTGCTGAAAGAGGGAAGAACGATGTCAAACAAGAGTAAGCACACACATGTTGGTTATCAGGAATACACACACTCAGCCCACATCCTCTACTCTCTTTCGGTTCTTGTTGGAAATGAGAGGTATATTGGTGAACAGAAGGACCCTTTATCTGGGAAATGGGGAAGAGAAGGCAGTCAGCTCCATGTCTTATACGCCCTAAAACAACTGGTAGGTGAGGAAAGCGAACAAGACTGGGAAGCGAGTCAAGATGTGAGCAATATGATAAGGCCAGAAAAAATGACAATTGAAGCTGAGGAGAGTGGAGAAAAACAAAGCCAGGAAGCAAGGCAAGATGGGGGCAATATGCAGGTACTCAAGAATGGACTAAACGGCTTCTTTCATGTGTCTGGGTGGCAGGGTTATGTGGCCCTCTCCCTCTGCATGCTGGTGGTAGCATTGCTGGTCCTGGTCATGGCAATCGCTGGAGTAAAGCTGCACAGATTTTGTCGAGCCAGGAGACGCCATGCCATCATAGAAAAGCTGACCAAATCGCCATCATCATCCACTCATGGGTCTACGAGGAATTGACCAAGCCAGTGCAATGGGTCCAGCTGAGGATGAGTGGGTTGGGTGTTCTGGGTGCAGCAAATGTTTTACAAATACTGTACATGACAACCAGACATTTTCACAAAGGATAAATTGAGTGTTTCGCATACAGTATTTGATTTTGTGATTTGTCTTGTCTGGACTGAAAAATCTGTACCTTAGTAATGATGTACCTAATTTGTACAGGCTTTAATGGTCAATGTGTTATCTAAAATATCTAAAATCAAGTTATTCCATTTATTGTTACATACAAATTTATTTGGTAATAAAATTTACATTGTTATCAAAACACAGTATGTATTCTTGATTGCACTGAAATCACCACAACTTTACAACCATACTACACGCCCTTTAATTTTCCAGTGATGATTAAATGAGAGGTGTGATGAAACGTAAACTTCATTATCAGGTACAGTACAACACTTTAACAGCAGCTGACATTTGTAATGCTTCTCATCTGGGAGAAGCTCAATAAGCACCTTAAGGTTAAGGCCTGCTTCACACCAGCATTTTTTTTTTTTTTTTGCTGCAAGGTATAGAAATTTAGACTGGCTAGTTTACCACGATGCAGAAATTCGCTCATGTGAAGTGGGCCTAAAGCTATCCCAAATTTACCCATTAAGATCGGCACCCCAAAGGTAAAAAAAATTCACAGGAAAACCCCATCATTCAAGGGGGTTTAAAGTACTGTATATGAGCTGGAGGAATGAAAATTTATAGATCTACATTGTGTGTCACAATTAGGAGTATGTTTATATTGATGGGTATATGCAATTAACACTTTACTTTTGGACACTAACAGTACTTTCCTTGAAAAAGAAAAAAAAAACACTTCCTCATACATAGTTTCACTCTGCACACCCAATTCTATAATTATGTTCTTCAATATCCTGTGCACAGAACTGTAAATCACTCGCATATTGAACTGATTGTCTAAACTAGTGTAATACAATTTTGCCTGAAACTGCAAATCTGCTGTTTGCTCACATATTTTCATTCATTACTTAGTACATTATACTCCCACAATTTCTATGAACAACATGGGCTGATAATATCTCTTGTGTTGACTTTCTTTTGTTTAGTTTTCTTGGCTGTTCTTCCATTGTTATTTAGTGCCATACTATCTATGTTGCCTGGCACTAGGATGATAATGTTCTTTTATCTAGTGCCACTTGTAGTGATGGAAAACTTGCATTAGTCATCATAGGCTGGATCCTGAACATGAGCTGTCATCAGCAGGCCACGCTCCCACAGTCCACTGGCCAGGTTGATCTGAGGAACATTAATCAATTTTAGAAACTTGAGTAAACATATTTGATATAGCTTTAATTTTTTTCCCGACTGATTGTTTACTTGCAGGTCTATGGTTCTACCTCACATCTGATTGGCTGATGCCTGATTCCTACCCTTTTTAAATTAGCTTTTAAGATGCTAGTTGTAGGCACTTCATGTCATTCACCCCCCCCCCCCTCCACAAATAAAATAAAGACTAAAGTAGTACTGTATATAGCACAATGGAGTACTATTTTAGTTTCACTGTTTAGGAATGGATCAAGATTAAAGTTAGCATATCCCTACCCAAGAATACCTTCACAACAAAACACACTACAGTTACTGTTCAAACCAGGTCAGCCCTTATGAGAAGTTTTCATGACATAACTGTGTCAATCCATATGGATGTTGGCATCACTTTGTTGTGTTATAGATAGGGCTATAATTACAGTTGTTACCTTATCTGTGTCATCAGCGAAGGGCAGGTTTTCAATGGCAATGTAGTTAGGGTAAGCCTGCACCAGCGCCTCTACGGCCGGTGCCTGCTCCAGCGCCAACTCTAGGAACTGTGGCTCCTCTTGGTGGTACTCTCGGGTGTTTTCCAGGCAGTGGTACAGGTCCACGCTCTCACCCTTGGCAACCACACTGACCATGGTGGGAGAGATAGAGTTGGTTTGGATGGGGAGATGCATGAAGCCTCTTCCACACAAGAGGCAAAAACACGTCGGGCACGGGCAACTGAGTAAAATTCTCTTGCCTTTTACCAATGTTACCAGATCAAACAATCCCCGGCAGCCATTGGCCACTTGTGCCCACCACCCACCCACAAAATTGGTAACAGTGTCTGCTCGCCGTCTTTTGCCTCTTGTGTGGAAGGGGCTTTAGAATAGAAATCATAACTACACACTTTCACACAGGAGGAAGGCTGGTTAGATATGAATGGGAGATGTATTAGAGAAAATGCTATAACTTTTGGCAATAACCATACACACTTACCACAGAGAAGAATGGCTAGTTAAGTTAGGTTAGTGGAGGATGACAATAAAAGTAATTACTGTAGTTTATTGACATCACAGTCAAATTTTGGCCTCACCGCATACAGTTGCCTCTGATAAGTCTGACAGGAGTGGTTGGGTCCAGTTCCACTCTGTTCACCACCTCTTGCTTCTCAGGACACCAAACCTCTCCTCCCATTCTTGCACACCGTTCCTTCTCGGCTGTGGAAAAAGTATATATTTCTATTTTTTGGCTAAAGGAAGAGCCTGTGTCTAACTTACTATGTTTATAAATAAGTGCCATTCTACTACATCTAAAGCTGCTATTTTTCTGACAGAAAGTGTATATCAAATGATAAAGACGTACTGGTACTGACATTTGTACAAGTTAATATGGAGAGTGGCAATAAATTATTTATAAAAAGTCAATATAGATGGGAATTAAAAAAATAAGTTGCGAGTTTTAAAAGTAAGTGACCTGGAGTGAGGAGAGGAGGCAGAGCATCGTGCATGAGGTTAGCACCACGTTGGTCAACCGTTGCATCCAGTGGGGCGTACTTGAGTAGCCTCACCGTAAGTTCCTCAACCTGTCAGGGAAGATAAAATAAACTGTAGTAAATTCTTGTCATACAGATTCCATATACACAATAAATATTCATGTAAGCTTCTTAGTATATTCTCTGCAAAGTGGAGTATCCTTTATAGTTTACACTAACATAGCCTACTACAGCTGACACTAACCTTCTTAACAAATGCTTGTCGACCAGGAGACTCCACATCCATGTTAACGATCCCCATGACATCCAAATAATCTCTTGGTAAACCCCTGCGAAACTCGACATCCTCGGCCATGGCTGCTGAGAGGGCCTGTGGGAGAAACTTTTCCAGGTAGTGTCCCCAGGTGTTACGTTGGTATGTAGAGACAGTGATGTGGAGGGAGTGATGGCCGTCAACTGTCTGTCCCTGGTGGATGTACCCCCGGGGAAAGTAAAGAACGTCACCAGGGCTCAGGGTCATTTCCAGCACTGGCTTACCCAACTCCTCCTGCGAAAGGTTCTTGCTCGAGTAGACTGGTAGCTCCTCTTCTTCTGTTCTGATGGGTTGGAAAACTAATTAAAAGTGTAACATGTCATTGTTAAACTGATGCAGTCCAATTTTTCCAAACATCTGTGCCACAAATGACTACATTAAAGAAGACTCCATACTTGTTTTATTTTTGCATAGTTTGGAATAATTAGCAGGCTCCATGTGACCATCTTACTCCCATTATCATACGAGTCCTGTAGCTTGTACTTTGGTTACAGGAGGGTACTACCTTTCCCTCCCTGCTTGAAATTGAAATTGGGCCACCAAGGGGATATGATGAATAAACTGTACAGTATTTACATTAATAACATCTTTACCTTGGTTTATAAACCCTCCAGTGCTTCTTCCCTTCCAACTGTAGAATGAAGGCCTCAATGTCATCCCAGTGTGGTGCAAAGCCTTGAGTGTCAGGTGGGGTCAGGTATCTGTCAGGATTATCATTATTACCTATATTTTGTATAAGGATTACCCCTTCTACCTGCATACTGCATAAACAGAGGACAGACAGAATGGAAATAACAGTAACTGAACTGTCTGAACATGACTATGCTTTGAAATTATCTATTCCCTTATAAATTATAGTTTACAGGTACTGAATACATTAGTTGTAATCTCGTATTATGCTTTGTAAATATAAAATATCATTGAAGTAACACCAAAGGAAAGAGCTACAAATTAATTAATTTCTATGGTGAGCCATGTAACTCTTTGGAATACATAATCTACTTGTTGGAAGTTGTGACCCATAATAACAAGCTCATCCCATCCAGCATGTGTAATAAGTAACACAGGTAAAAGACCTTACACATTGGCACCACAGAAACAGTTGAAGTATTCCTGGAGACTGTACAGGAGCTTCCAGACAGGCCGGTGGAAGGTCTGAGGGTTGAGCATACGAACACTGCAGCCATTGTTGTAGTAATCCCAAACCACAGGAGGGTGAGCCTGTCCCACTGGGTTGTGGGTCTCGCGCTGGCCATTGCTGTAGGACGTGATGTCTAGGTTTTTGGTGTACAAAACCCGTTGCTGCAATGAGTAATGCCAACAGTTGACAAATATTTTGTAGTTTAAGTTGTACAGTACTGTATAACAGTACAGTCTGTACAGTAAATTGGCTTCCCTGTAAACAATTCTATTTGATCATTTTTGACAATTGATAGTCTACAAACTACAGTACTGCATGTTCTAGGTATAATAATAAACTTTATACTTCTCATTTAATGCAGGAACCATTTTGACCTCATCTATATGGTAATGAACCACTCAAGCCTGGGAAATCATGGACTGGAAAACTGAGAATAGCAAATGCTTGCTTAGTGTGCAGAATAATTTATACTCAGGCAGGTACCAAAGACATGCACTCAAAGGAATTCATTTTTTAAAGTTTTTTTTTTTTTTTTTTTCAGTCTGGCAGTGCTAAGCAGCCTTACCTTTCTCAAAATATTATCCAAATCCTCAGTAGAGAAGATTCCGTTGAAGTATTTACGGTCCACGTCTTTTCTCTGTATATACAATGGCCGCTGCTCCCAGTAAGTGCTGCAGAAAAGTTTAACATACAATTAGTAATGTCAAATCTATGCTGCAGTAGACAGAATAATTCTTTGATAGGTATGGTAGCACAAAATGAAAACCATTTAAATCATACAATTGCATGCATAAACAGAAGTATCCTCCTCATTTTTTGTATGTTACTTTGCAGGCATTATGGAAGTAGTTTTTCCCACTGTCAGTTATAGAAGTCCGAAAAAGGAAGAATAAAAGCTCATCAATAAGTTTGCATTATTTTATGCTTAAAACATATTTTATTAGTACTCAAGAGACTATACCTGAAAAACACCTCCTCAGAGTATGGGCTGATCATCCACTGGAAGGATTTACGTCCCTGTTGTCGACTGTTGGAAACACACTGTGCACCGATATCCATACCACTCACTGTAAAGGTAAGTACCAGTCAAATACTGTACGGTACCTTTTATATTTACCAGTACATCCTCGTAGTTATGGACATGAAATTTATCACCAATCAGCGCTTCAAAAGTCTATCATGACAACTGCTAATGAGAAATAGACTACATAAACTGGAACATTATAGAAAGAACTGCACAAATACCTGCTTCAACTTCAGTCATGTCATCAAGTTCAGCTGCATCACCATTCAGTAGTGTCACAGATACATCGGCAATATCCCCAGTGTCTTCTGCACCCCTTGCATGGTTTTCCTCCAAACTTGTATTGCTTGCGTCCATTTCATTTGAAGATAATACCTTCTTTTTTTTCAAAGTCTTTTTAGTAGAATTTGATGATTTACGTACAGATTTAATGGATGTTGCACCACTTGCATTGTTTTCCTCCAAACTGGTATTGCTTGCATCCATTCCATTTGAAGATATTACCTTCCTCTTTTTGGAAGTCTTTTTAGTTGAATTTGATGATTTAGGCACAGATTTAATGGCTTTTGCATTACTTGACATGTTTTCTACCAAACTTTCATCGTTTGTGTCCTTCCTCTTTTTGGAATTCTTTTTACTTGAACTTGATGATTTAGGCACAGATTTAATGGTTTCTGCACCACTTGCATTGTTTTTCTCCAAACTTGCATCTCTGGCATCCATTCCATTTGATGACATTACCGGTATCTTCTTTTTAAAATTATTTTTAGTTGAACTTGATGAATTTGCAAAAGATTTAATGGGTTTTGCAAAACGTTTACCAGCTTTAGGTACCTTTGGCTTGTACTCATCCATCATTTCAGTCTCAGCATGCCATTCTTTTTTTCTAGCTTCTTGCCTTCCCTTTCTCATTCCTTGAGGAGCTTGCTGTTTCTTGAACACCCTCTTAGACTGGAAAAGGTTGGGATTTTTACTTTCAAATATTTTGGTATTATAAAATGAACTTTCTCTTCGATGAAAAGTCTTTTTTCATCGCTCAGTTCCCATTAATATGCAATGCAAATATGGCAAAGAGAAGTATTTTTGTCAAAGAGTAAGTTTAACAATACCACCCAAACACACATCCTGTGAAAACTATTATCTCTGAAAACTGTACTAAATTGACCTACCATAGGCCTAATTACTGATAACCTCTAACTTAATACCCTTATATCCCATTATATAATACAGTAGGCCTATGTGGTATTGCATACTGTATTTGTTTTCATAGCTATAGCAATGTGTAAGCTAGAGAACATACATTACCATAGATTGAACTAGGGTATAGTATAGTACGGTAATGAACCCCAAGTCTATGGTAAAGTATACATAAGATCTAATAGTTAAGGAATCCAACAGACAACCTAGCAAAGAGTTACCTCCAGTATGGAGATGAAGGTATATATATATAATTATATAAAAAAAAAAAAAAAAAAAAAAAAAAAAAAAAAAAAAAACTTTTTTTTTTTCCATTAGACTACCCTTCCCTAGTACAGTATGGCCGAAATAATAATATCACATCAAAGGAAATTTAGAATGAACTTACTTGCTTCACTACACCACGTACGGCAGTGAATCTTGGCCGTTTTTTTGGACGAAGCTGGAATTTAGAAAGTACAAAATTATTAACATAAGAGTTTAGGAGATTGCAGAAGGCCTGTTGGCCCAGTTATTGGCAGCTCCTGATTTCAACCCATCCCTTTGAGTCCATGTATCTGTCCAACTTATTTTTAAAGCCATTTAACTTAGTATTTTTGCATTTTATTACTTCTCTTGGAAGTTTGGGTTTTAGTACAGAAGTGGACCTTACTGCAGCAGTGTTGCCAGATCCGGCTGGGTCCTAGTATTTTACCCCTGTCATTTATTGTACTTTATCACGATTATTTCCCGGTAGTTTGCCCAGGTCAGGTCCCGGTAGTCTGATGCGGTCTAGGTTAGGTTAGGTTAGGTTAGGTTAGGTTAGGTTAGGTTAGGTTAGGTTAGGTCAGGTCAGGTCAGGTCAGGTCAGGTCAGGTAAGGTCAGGCTAATTTCAAAATGCCCCATTTGAATATGCCCTATCTTGGAAACGGGGCATTTGAGGAAGAAAAACCATAGAAGAAAAGTGTCGGTATTTATTGAAAGAATTACCGTTTTGTAGCAGTGTTGCCAGATCCGGCTAGGTCCCAGTACTTTGGCCCGGTCATTTTCTGTACTTTTCCACGGTTATTTCCCGGTAGTTTGCCTAGGTTAGGTCCCGGTAGTCTGCCCAGGTTAGGTCCCGGTAGTCTGATGCGGTCTAGGTTAGGTTAGGTCAGGTCAGGTAAGGTCAGGCTAATTTCAAAATGCCCTATCTTGGAAATGGGGCATTTGCGGAGAAAATGCCATAGAAGAAAATAGTCTTAGAATGGTTTAAATAAGTGGGTAATGAAGGTAGAAAAAACTTACGCAATAACGGCAATTCATTCAATATTTACCGTTTGTTCTACTTGTCCACTACTCTATTCCCAAACCAACGGCTTCCTGTTTTGTGTCTAAAACGGTATTTCTTTCAATATTTACCATAATTTCTCCTGGCGCTATATGACCTCGCTGTTATTATTTGACATACATACATACCTCTATCATTCCCATTGATTTATATACAGCACGGGCGGACCTCTTCTTAGGCTCCATATCTTTTCTCTTCATTGTTACTAAGTTAATTAAAATATCCAAAATATTATTATCCCTCACCACCAATCCACCACAACAAACAGACAACACGTGTTTATTTCTGTATGTACAGTGTTGCTAACTATAATTTCTCTAAAGGCGCTAAGTTAGCAAAAAAAAAAAAAAAAAAACAGCTAAATTATAGGTAAACCTCTTTATTACATTTTCCCACAAAATTGGCTCTAAAAATTCACTTGTTAGTTACTCCTGGGCCGGTATTCACAAAATATCTTATTTAATTAGAGTTTGGACTTGTTCGTATGTTTTATATTACTGCTGACCTCACCTATATAGAGTTTCAGGCTCATTTCGAAGCAGTGAATGGTTTTGTTATTCTGTTTGTATGAGCTGTTGTTATGTTTTCGAAGCAGTGTTGGGTACTATTATGTGTCCTCGCCATGAATGAATGCTTACGAATAAAATTTTAAGTTAAGAGTGAACTTTGCTTTTGTGAATACGCGACATAATTTGCAGATAAGCTAGATCTAACGGAAAATTCGCTAAGTTAGCATCAATGTGTGTTGCAGTTATCTAAAAAAAAAAAAAAAAAAAAAAAAAAAAGTGAGTATAGCCAAGTTGGGCGAGCTTAGCCAAGCAGGAAGTCGATTTTATTTTCATTTTATGCAGGAATGGTATTATTGGGCATTTGAAATTGATGTGGTAGACTCTATAGCGTTGACGGCATTTATTAACCAGAATATTTAACCTTGTAAGTTGTCCCACCCCCTGCAGTTCATGGTGTAAATTATAGCAATTGCGTGCGTGAAAATTGCAAACGTAGCAACATACGCTGTCTGCACCTCTACAACAGAGGGCTGCCCTGATTCACACCATCATGTCACCGTTCTGTCAATCTCGCATGTATATATCACACTATCCATCACATCACGTCACCTTTCCGTCACCGTGGCACGTGCAGTTCCCGCTCATCCTCCAAGCATACAGTAATGGCGCTACATAGGCTGCTGTTAGATGAAGAGGAACAATTCAACTCGAAAAAGAAAAGCATATAGATACATATATAAAGTCCTGAGGAAAAGACAAGTAGCCTACCAGGTGAATACTGGACTCAGTGCAAAGAACTGGAAGATGACGAGCAGAATTTTTTCCAGTACTTCAGAATATCAAGATTTAAATTTAACTATCTATTGAGAAGATAGAGACAAATCTTGTCAATAAAAACACTGCTTTTAGAGAGGTAATTACACCAAAAGAAAGGCTGACTGTAAGGATATATGCTTAAAGGTCAGTACTAACACATCACGACACCGTCACGTCGTCAAAATATTTTTGGTGAGAATCCGTGCTGTGACGTGCGGTGCCCTGAAGGTGTTGTTTGAATATGCCTGTTTGTTTAGTTGGAAGTTGGAAGAAATATTAACGTGATGTGATGTGACCTGACGGTGTAGTGTAATTCAGCCATAAGGCCTGGGAGGCTGGGACACGGGCACTTTGTGGTCGCCACTCAAGGACCACACGCACTTGTCACGCTGTAGCAGAGACGTGAAGGCGAAGAAAACCCACAATGGTAGACAAAAGATTTTTACCCTACAGTTTCGGCGACGACTGTCGTCCTCTTCAGTGGTGAATAGTCAAAGGTCGACTCGTGTCGTCCTTGTGTGGCGACCACAAAGCGCCCGTCAGTGGGCCGTCACCCGTGTGTCCCGGGCCTAAAGGTAAACACAGGGTCCATTCTCTGGACCCTGGGTAAACCATGGAGGTATAATATATTATACCTCCATGGGGTAAACATATATGCTGTGACATGCATCAACAACAACTTTTGAAGGGAATCTTTTCAACGGTCCCTCACAGTTGGAATTAAGTTTTTTTTTTTTTTTTTTTTTTCCAAAATGTGGTGTTTTGTTTACTTTCGGACAGTTGCAGGTTATTTAGAACTTTTTAGGCTTCTATGATTGGGGTTGAGAAGTTGCAATTTTTTTTTTTTTTTTAATCTTTGCCCAGATCTTGATGGTTCCTGTAATAAACAACAGCTGTGCAGAACTCTATAAAAGATATACACCATAGTGTAGTTTGTTTCCATGTGATCTTAACGTATTAGAGATTAGGCACCTGTGTATACTATAGAACTGCATTTGCAAGATTTAGAATTCTGCTACATTAGGAGTCTCTTCATGGTTTTTGGTTTTCATGATTAAAGGGACAACTATAAAATGTTACTTGTCCACGACAATTTTATTTTGATTTTTTTGTCATTTTGTTAACAATACATGATTATAATAAGCCTAAGAATCGTCTCTGGAACTCAGTGTTCATCAAAACCCTTTAAAGTACTACCCACATTACCGCCGGCAATACTTCCCATTTGAGGTGTGCAATTTAAAAGAATGGGTGAAACAAGCGGTCAAAAAAGTGCATGAGGGGCAAACAAGACGGGGAAAAGTTTGAAGATGGTACAATATGGTGATTAAATTGTGCAAGAAAACATAGATTGCAAATAGGTGAAACAGTGACATGTGCTTGATAGACAGGTGTGGAAGAGATCATTGGTTGATATGCAACTCCTCCTATAAGTATATCTGTCCGGGGTGTCTACCTGGTTTTACTTGAATGTTCAAGGAAGTGGCTCTTTTAACCAATGATTGTTGAAGGGACTTTTGTGGATGCATGAGATTGTACGGTATAGGGCAGATGAGAATTTCATGGGCTTGGAAGGGGGAGTGAATATGAGTGTGACCCATTTAACTGGGAATTTTATCCCTTTCTCTGGTTTTTCTTATTTCATTTTTGCATCCCATATTAGGAGCCTCTTCATGGTTTTTGGTTTTCATGATTAAAGGGACAACTATAAAATGTTACTTGTCCACGACAATTTTATTTTGATTTTTTTGTCATTTTGTTAACAATACATGATTATAATAAGCCTAAGAATCGTCTCTGGAACTCAGTGTTCATCAAGAAAATAGGTTATGGGTTATGACTGCAGTTATACAGTATTATCAATTATTTTACCACATGTCATACTAGCAACTACCATGGAAGACACTTGACAAGTTGATTGAGGTTAAGTAAAAATGAAGGATGTAGATGATTGGAAATGAAGAATGTGACTGCATTTGTATTGGCCGGATTATCATTGGTCTTGGCCATCACTCCAGAGCCCATCCTTCATTTATGTCAAACCATCTTCCACAGAAGAATGGTGTATATAGTTCTTGTAGACACTGTCAGATCTATCTATTTTCTATTATACCCATCATCCCAGGATAATCTTTGAAACCTTTATTCATAGACAAAAATAAGCTTTCAAAGCTTTATACTTTCAATAATTCCTATTAAGGAATATGTCTTTCAATTATAACTGTAGCTGCAGAAGGATTATATATAACTTTCTTTTTGTCTGTAATAACATTAGGTTGCATAACAGTGGAGGAGGCATCACCACTCCCATCATCAGCTTTCTTGGGCAGGTCCTTCTTGTGGCCAAAGCTGGATGCTTGAATAGGATTGCAATAAGGGCATCTGTAAGGACCTGTGACAGATGCCATACCATCTCTGGCAGGTCCTCTACAGGTGCATATTTTACCATGAGCCGAGCTGGGGCGAGAGGGTATGATTCTTTGTGTCTTTTGTTTGGGTTCATAACCAGACACATTCGATGCAGTACCAGGTCTCCCAAGAATGTTTCCACACAACTGCTGCAGATATTCTCGAGTCTCCCTCCTCCGCGCTGTTGGATCAAACTCCGATATTAATGGCTGTCTTTTTGGAACTGCAGTGGGGTAACTGGCTGATCCTCCACCACTGGTGACCCTAAATTTGCCAGTTTCCCCTTCCATCCATGGGTATGTGTGGGTGAAGCTGTGGGTATAGTTATTATATTCCTCTTGTTCTGAGTGGACCCTGGGGTAAGTGTGTGTGGGTCTCCTTTCAGGGTCATGAAGTGTACTACCTGCTTGAGAGGTCCACCTGTCATCATCCCGAATACCTGGTCCCTGTTTGGGCTGGCTATGCCGAGTTGTGCTTCCGTTGTTCTCATCTTGCATTCTCCTATCTCCTCTCCTTCTATTTCTTTGTCTCCTCTGTCCTATTAAGTCAGCTGATTCCTGGCCATGAACCTGAGATGAACTGTGTTGATGTGCTCTTGGTTGATCCTGATCCCCTTGCTGTGGCTGTGGTCTTGTCTGGTGTTGAGATTGCTGATCATTATCCTCTTGCTGAGTGCGAGACAAACTCTCATCGTGTGGGCGAGACTGGCGATGGCTGGAGGTGTCAGAAGAAGACTCGGATGAGGAGCTGTTGTTACTGTCATCCTCCAGGCCCAGACGGCGGGTGGCGGCATCCTGATAAAAGTAATAATTAGCCAAATGCATTGCTATAATTTTCAATTTTTTTTTTTCCTTTTTGAGCTCAAGAGGTGGGAGAGTAGAGTCTAATATTTAAATAACCCATTGTTGTGGTTCATCCAGAAATGAGTAAACCAACGTGACATTATTTACATTAAAGTAATTTAGCTGGTACATTGCTTTCCGTCTCTTACAACTTGGTTATCAGTTCTGTATAATACTGCATCTACCCCAAAATTCCTTCAAATCAAACCAACACATTACACTGCTACATCTCTGCAGGCACACATGTCCTGAATCACCACATTTTATATTAGATTACTGTATACTGTCAGACTAACTTGGAACATGGTGATGGCTTCTGAGTTGAGGGCATTAGCACTCCTGAGGAAGGCTTGCTTGGCTGCTTCCTGACATAGCAACAGTTCCTCCTTCAGTTGCTGGTTCTCCTCCAATAGCAACTTGGTCTCTGCCTGCAACTTGTACACCCATCAAGTTTACTTTTTATAGAACAGACATACAAAACTAATAATGCAAATTATTATAGAATATATACAATACAGGTAAATCTAAATTAAGTAAAATACAGAAATAAGTTACTCTAAATCAAAGCTAAGTACAGTAAGATGATGGTAACAGACTCACCGTGTCAGCATTTTGACTGGCCCTCACTCTCCTCCTCCATCGTGAGAGAGCAGAGATGGCGAGGCGGCGTGCTCTGGCACCCTGACCCACTCGCTCCAGGTGGCGCTGTCAGTATTGTTAAGCGTAATGGTAACCTTTGATATAATATATACATATATCCACTATTTCAGTCCCTAAAGACCCGAAAATGTTTTCCTAAGCTCTTCTGATTCATTATCATGTTGAGTAAGTAATTTAATGGTTTTGTGTTACATGAAAAGTACTTAGCCTATCTTAATCTTGCAAATGGCACCAAATCACCAAGCACACACACACATTACAGATACTGTACTATGCCGTTACTCTACCTCGCTTTGTTGTTGTATCTCCTCCTGCTTTTTGAGGAGGTCATTATTTTGCTGTTGTTGGCGTTGCAGTTCCTCTCTCGTAACGGCAAGTTCCTGTATAAAAGAAAAAAAAAATAGTTTCAGTATGTAATTCTTCCCATAATGAATGATCCTATACATAAAAATAACCTCCTGCACAGTACAATATTGTAATTTCCCGTTGAATATCCTACTGTAACTTAACCAATGGCTGTGTAGTTATATTCATGGTACATCTGGCTAACACCATATTACTTGCCACAAAGGGTCCCTCCATGATTCACAGATTATGAATCACATTTCAGTGGATCTGTGACAAAGCATTTTTTATGATATCTTATGTAATAAATTTCACCAAGGTAAGAAAATATGAGACAGCAAAACCATCTTTTTTCCACTGTGTCAACACCTTTTCATGAACAGATTCATTGCACACTCTATATTTCACCTTAATGTATTGTGAAAGCTTATAATACCTGATGTAGCTGTGTAATGGCCAGATGGTATTTGTCTCGTTCAGAGGTCACTTGTACTAATTTTGTCTCCAGTGTTCTCAGCTTGGTTTTGTATATCTGCTTTTCACGTCCAAGCTGACGTACACACTCCCGCACCTCCTGTAGCCCTGCCTGTGAACACAAATCAGACCAGTCATGGGACACTTA
Organism: Petrolisthes cinctipes; assembly: GCA_033782935.1. Lineage (NCBI taxonomy): Eukaryota > Metazoa > Arthropoda > Malacostraca > Decapoda > Porcellanidae > Petrolisthes > Petrolisthes cinctipes. The sequence goes on along the minus strand of JAWQEG010004777.1, from coordinate 41,592 downwards.
TATTTTCCACTTTATTCTTTAGGTACACTCATGATATATAGTCTCTGACCAGGGAGTTAGCCAAAGTCTTGGCGAGACAAAGGCAACTGAATCAGATACAATCAAATATCGGATAGCTTTAGTGGTTCACTGAACAAAGTTCAGAGTTTTATTTTTTTTTTTTTTTTTTTTTTTTTACCAATTGATCAGCAAGAGATTCTCTCTGGAACGAAATATTATGTGCGATAACTTACCCAATATAATTTTCATTGCACGGGTTCACGGAATAATATGGCCAAGGTCCAACTTATATCTGTATAGTTTATGACTATATAATGTTCATTAATACAACTATTAGGAATATATTGTCCATGATTTAAAACAATAATTATTGTTACACAATCATCACTTTCATGTTCAAGACATCATTTTTGGTAAAAGTGATGTATTATGTTGTATGGTTGCAGGCTGCTGTGGAAGTCGTTGAAATTTTCGGTTATCACTTAATGGCAGCTCGGTTAAGGGCAAAAAATTTGCTGTTTCATCGATGCCCGAACTTTGTTGAGTGGAGCAATAGAGCTTTCTGGTATTTGAGTGAGTCTGATTGAGTTGCCTTCGTCAGGCCATGACTCAGCTAACTCCCTGGTCAGAGATTCTGTATCATGAGTGTACCACTAATATCCATACAGTACAGTTTTCTATAGCTCACCTGGACATGATCATCTAAACTGTTGATGGCTGAGTTGAGATCATCCAAGCCACGGATATCACCTTGGCTTGTCTCTGTGGATAAAAATTATACTAGAGGTCTTGATTCATCATAGTCTGTAAATTCTTCCACCATGCAGATACTGTAAAACTATACTGTATATATAATAGTATACAGTATATTAGGAGCTGCACCCACTACAATGTCATCCCTTTACCTCTGGCTACTTCATACCGGTAACAATTTTACCTGTGCTCTCCTGATTTGATGCTCTCGTGATGGAAGCACTACTGGGAGGTGATTTCTTGCTCACGTTTGCCCGTTCGTCCAAAGGTGCGGGTACAGTTGAACCCAGTGTATCTCTGGCACTTTGGCTTTCCCCCATGTCAGTGCTCATATCCATGTCTGTCTCGACGTGTGTTGAATCTGGGGATGACATTGCCCCACTTCTTACCTGTAAAATAAGAATGGCAATGCACTGTTACAAGCTGCAGTATCTGTTCATCTTTTGTGATTTACAGTACAGTATTAATGTTGTAACAAATCATTCATACAGGGAGTCTTCGGTAAATTAACAGAAGTACTGGGTTCACTATATTGCATATTTTAGTATCATTACCCACTATTTTGGACCATTCTAACATACTTTTCATCTATGGTGTTTCTCTCGGAGATGCCCCGTTTTACAAACATAATTTTGAAATTAGTCTGACCTAACCTAACCTAACCTAGACCACAGCAGACTACCAGGACCTAACCTGGGCAAACTACCAGGATATAACCGGTGTAAACTATCATAAAGTGACCAGGGCAAATTCCCGGGACCTAGCCGGATGTGGTAACACTGCGCGATCCTAGCCAAAAACCCAGTTATTCTGTAATAATACCGGCATTTCCTCCACAATTGCCCCATTTCCAAGATAGGGCATTTTAAAATTAGCCTGACCGTACCTGACCTAACCTAGACCGCATCAGACTACCGGGACCTAACCTGGGCAAACTACCGGGAAATAACCGTGGTAAAGTACAGGAAACGACCGGGGAAAAATACTGGGACCTAGCCAAAATACAAACAGGAGGAATCAGAAGCCTCCAAATAAGATCAGGAGGAATTTTGAAGCCCCCCCAGTTACCACCACTACTATCCCCTTATATTACGACAAAATACAATCAATTTTGGCCATTAATTTATGAAAGAAACACTTGGATGGTGAAGTGTTCTTGTAATTCTAGGTCCTCTGGTTCAATAGACTCGATGATAGACAGTGCTTTAGAAGGAAATAAAGGAAAAAAAGTTACTTGTGTGTGCGTTGGAGAATCAAGCAGTCATGTAAACAAAGTCAAACTCAAACCAGCCAGTGTTGCCAGATCTGCTTGACGAAATTTACACATCTTCAACATCAGGACAAGAACTAATTTAATTCATAAAAGACTCTATAGTACTAAATTATAACAATAGACATACTAATGGGGAAGTAAATTGCTATATATGTGGAGCTGAGAAAGAAAGACCTGCTGATGCACTTCTTGTTGGATTGCTCCCTATAATGCCTATATAATGAGAGAAAAATGGGTAAATATTGAATGAATTACCGTTATTGCGTACGATTTTTCTACCTTCATTACCCACTTATTTAGACCATTCTAAGACTATTTTCTTCTATGGCATTTTCTCCGCAAATGCCCCATTTCCAAGATAGGGCATATTCAAATGGGCATTTTGAAATTAGCCTGACCTTACCTGACCTGACCTAACCTAACCTAGACCGCATCAGACTACCGGGACCTAACCTGGGCAAACTACCGTGACCTAACCTGGGCAAACTACCGGGAAATAATCGTGATAAAGTACAATAAATGACAGGGGTAAAATACTGGGACCCAGCCGGATCTGGCAACACTGCTACAAAACGGTAATTCTTTCAATAAATACCGAAAAATGTCTACAAGAATTTCAAAGGCCATATGAAGAGAATGGTATAATATGGTGGGGAGAATGTTATTTGTAAACGAGAGCATGGAATTGAAAAAGGAAACCCACAATAAAATGTGGAATAAAAGAAAAATTAAAATTAGTGAAATAATGGAATAGAATAGAAAGAACATGCAAGTACCGATGAAAAGGCGATACTTGGAGTATTTTTTGACAACTCAACTCATCACCTTGACAGACGGGACAGATACAACTTGACATTAGTAATTTAGTAATCTTTCATCCTTTTCTCCTCAGCAGCACCAATTGGGAGACTCCAGTTACAGAGATAGGACAGATGAGTGAACCAAGCTTCTTTGATTCAACGGTAAAGGTACAGAAGTGGACCTTACTGTATAATAGATATTTTACTGTCATTACCCACTATTTTGGACCATTCTAAGACACTTTTCTTCTATGGTTTTTCTTCCTCAAATGCCCCGTTTCCAAGATAGGGCATATTCAAATGGGGCATTTTGAAATTAGCCTGACCTTACCTGACCTGACCTAACCTAACCTAGACCACATCAGACTACCGGGACCTATCCTGGGCAAACTACCGGGACCTAACCTGGGCAAACTACCTGGAAATAATCGTGATAAAGTACAATAAATGACAGGGGTAAAATACTGGGACCCAGCCTGATCTGGCAACACTGCTGAATTCAGGTCCACTTCTGTACTAATACCGATTCAACTGATGACCACATCATTGGAGGAGAAGTGAGTTCACTTCTCTTATTATTCTATTTCTATATTTGTGTCCTGCTGTTGTGTCTATTAATCATCACTTTGTGTAATCAACTATAAGATAAATTTTCTAGTACAGGAAAGTACTCCTGACACTTTTAAGTTAAGAAATATTTCACTTAACCCATAAACAACAGATAAAACCTAAGAAGCTTAGATAATGTACTTGTACTATTACCAGACATTGCAGACAATATACAGTGTCAAAAGAAAAGATAGACTTATGTTATAGAATGTGACAGAATTGATCAGTCATTGTTTACAGTATATGTTACAAATGAAAACCATTACAGGTAAATAAACACTACATGATGGTGTATACACAGTAACATGAGACCAGCCCAGTAACCTTACCATTACTTTTGGTAGCACATGGGATGGGTATGATGGTGGCTGGACAACTACTCACTGAAGGATCTGGTCCAAGAGATGTTAGCTTCACACGTCAAGGAATATCACTCAGGTAAAGGAATGAAAGAATTGTTTTGTTACAGCATACTGAACCTAGTGTCAAGAGATGTTAAGTTCACACGTCAAGGAACATCACTCAGGTAAAGGAATGAAAGAAATGTTTTGTTACAGCATACTGAACCTGGTCCATAATAAGATTATAAGTAGAATATTAACATTGAAACAGGAAGAGAGGAGGGACAACAAGCACAAAAGATAAAGAGGTAAAGGAGGGACAGTTGAAGAGTTTCAAAAAAGGACAATTTGGGGCAGTTTGATGCTGGAAACAAAAATTACCATGTTGAAATTTATTTTTATTTGTAGACAGCGAATGAAGAAAGGAATGTTATCTGCACAGGGAGGCCGAACTGACAAGTGCAGTGTACTATTCTGGTGGTGATAATGTTGTGTGTCTGAGTAACAACACAGCAGACTGATGTGAGAACACTGAGGGTCGATTCCACAGAGGTATTTGTTTGTTAGCTTCCCAACCAACCACACTTGTAAGGCTTCATTATTTTAGGGTCGATTACACAGTGGTATTTGTTTGTTAGCTTCCCAACCAACCACACTTGTAAGGCTTCATTATTTTAGGGTTGATTCCACAGTGGTATTTGTTTGTTAGCTTCCCACCCAACCACACTTGTCAGTCTTAATTATATCCAACAAACTCAGTCTCCATATCCACAAAATATATCAGGGAGTTCCATTATTACCATTATTCCATTATTCACCAACAAGAGAATTTAAGGTGGAAGTACAATGTTGGTAAATCTGGAGCAACTGATTCCTCCAAACTATTCCAAGCAACAGAACAAACACTATTATTTTTGTTCATATGGTCCTGTTTCCTGACATACTTTGGAGGAATAAAGGTGCCTCAATTCACCAACAAAAGAATCTCCCCTTAAGGAAGTGTTGTTATTGTTGTATATTGTGAAGTTATTGTCTGATATGTATAACACCTGGCTGGCTGGTACTCTCAATGGTGTGGCGAGGGCAGAATCCTCCCTTCTCATCCCTTCCATTCCCTTCCCTGCTCATTCCGTCCATTCCTCTCCCTCCTTTCCTTCCCTCCTATTCTTGTCCCTTCCCTCCTTTCCCTCCCCTTTCATTCCTCTCCCTCCTTCTCATCCCATCCCTTCCCTCCTCACCTTCTCATCCCTTCCCTTCCCTCCTCACCTTCTTATCCCTTCCCTTCCCTCCTCACCTTCTTATCCCTTCCCTTCCCTCCTCACCTTCTTATCCCTTCCCTTCCCTCCTCACCTTCTCATCCCTTCCCTTCCCTCCTCACCTTCTCATCCCTTTCCTTCCCTCACCTTCTTATCCCTTCCCTTCCCTCCTCACCTTCTCATCCCTTCCCTTCCCTCCTCACCTTCTCATCCCTTCCCTTCCCTCCTCACCTTCTCATCCCTTACCTTCCCTCCTCACCTTCTCATCCCATCCCTTCCCTCCTCACCTTCTCATCCCTTCCTTCACCTCCTTCCATTTCTCTCACTTACTCCTTCTGCTCCATGTTTGTCAAAGTATTGATAATATCTTGCAATAATTCAAAAGTAGATTAATTCATTTGTATTATGTACAATCGGCAAAAAAAGTTTCGTTACCATCCTTAAAACAGTGTGATGTAATGTTGGTACACCTGACTGGCGAGTGTCGTACCTCCGCCACCCTCTTCTGTGCCCCTGGCCACTGGCACTGTCCCAGTGTCCTTCCGTGCGTCAAGGGCAACCAAGCGGGAATGACGCTCTTTCACCTAGTGCTTTTTTTTCTGGGTATTTCACGGTTATTCTTGTTCTAAAATACTCAAACGCATTTCGTTATGTTTAATAATGAATAGTTAAATAGTAAGAGCTCTTCAACCCTCAAATTTTTTTTTTTAATCAGTTAAACATTTGATATAAAAATTTTGTCACTGCCGTGGCAAAGACGATTCCCGTCCCTGCATGTCCCGGATGACACGAGTCACAGCTGCCCAGTCGGCGGAGTACCAACCCTATTGGGCTTACCCATGTTAAAATTAACGTAGGGGTGGTAACAAAACTTTTTTTGCCGACTGTACCATCCATAAATTAATTCATTTGTATTTTGTACCATCCATAAATGAATTAATTTGTAGTTTGTACCATTCATAAATTAATTAGGTTGTATTTTGTTCCAGATTTGTGGAGTGCAGTTGTACAAGAGATTTAATAACCTTCATTGTTCATCCTTCCAGCAGCAACAACTAGTTACTGTGAGTGTTTATTTAAATATGGAGTAAATTATTCCTCCAAACTATTTTTCCAAGCAACAGAACAAACACCATTATTTTTGTTCATATGGTCCTGTTGTTTTCTGTCCTACTTTAGAGGAGTCAAGACACTCCAATATAAATCTGGAGCAAATGATTCCTCCAAACTATTCCAAGCAACAGAACACCATTATTTTTGTTCATGTGGTCCTGTTTCCTGGCATACTTTGGAGGAATCAAGACACTCCAATTACCACCTTAAACCCCTTCCACACAAGAGGCAAACTGGCACTGGCAATACTGAGTGGAATTCTCTCACTTTTTACCAGTGTTACCATATCAAACACTCCCCAGTGCCCATTGGCCACTTGTGCCCGGTGACACCTACCCACAAGATTGGTAACAGTGTCTGTCCACCGTCTTTTGCCTCTCGTGTGGAAGGGGCTTTACTGTGTGTGCTTTTTCTCTCTACACACACACACCACATAAAATGTTAATATTGTTATAAAAACTGTGTGTGTGTGTGTATTTGTCACTTACACACAGTATTATAATAGCACTAAGGGTCTATTCCACAGTGGTATTTGTTTGTTAGCTTCCCAACCAATCACACTTGTCAGTCTTAATTATATCCAACAAACTCAGTCTCCATATCCACAAAATATGTCGGGGAGTTCCATTATTACCATAGTTTGTTAGGATGCTCTCCAACCAACCACACTGTCAGGTAGTTCCATTATTACAATAGTTTGATAGGATGCTTCCCAACCAACCACACAGTCAAGTAGTTCCATTATTACCCTAGTTTGATAGTGGTCATCAAATTCATCCAATAATTCACTCGGGAATCATTTACACAGTTCAGTTTCTTTAGTTAGGGTGCTTGCAAACCAAAACAAACCACTGTGGAATCGGCACCAAGGGGATAATACACGTTTGGTACATTTGAGTGCCTTGATTCCTCCAAAGTATGTCAGAAAACATGAAAATGGTGTCCTGTTGTTGCTTGGAATAATTTGGAAGAATCAATTGCTCCAGATTTACCACTAACAGTGTACTATCCCCTTAAGTTATATTTGAACCCTTGCAGGTATAAAATTATCACTGATGTTATTACAATACTTGTCTTTGTGTGTGATATGTCTCTCTCTCACACACACACAGTATTATAATAACATCAATAATTTTTACTTGAACCCTACACCCTTTCAGGTATGTAATTATCACTGATGTTATTACAATACTTGTCTTTGTGTGTGTGATATGTCTCTCACACACACACACACACACACACACACACACACAGTATTATAATAACATCAATAATTTTTATTTGAACCCTACACCCTTTCAGGTATAAAATAATTGACATATTCACCTGGTGGGATGATATGTTAATAATATAGAGGTGTTCTAATAAAGTATACCAATTCCAATTAATTTTGTATTTATTTTTCCTTTTATTACACTATAGTATATTAGTGTTGTCTTCTCTCATAGTCTCTTGTATCTTCTTCTCTCTCTCTCCTCCTCCTCTCCTCACTACACACCTGCAAAGTAGACAGATTAGTTAAGTGTAAAAAATTTGTGTTGAGTACAATATATTTCTAAATCCAAGCTACATACATGCATACATACAAACTGTATACCGGTATTATATAAATCATATAGGGCAATTAGGTTGATCTTAAGGGACCTTGTCTTGTAGTAAAGAAATGGGAAAATGGGTCCTTCAAATATTGCCACGAAACACTACCTATATGGAAGGAGGTTGTTTTGTGGCATAGTTAGGAGGAATCAAAAGCCTCCAATTTTCATACACAATCACAGGGTCCTTGAGGGGAGATTCTCTAGTTAGTAAATTGGAAGGCTCCTGATTCCTCCTAACTATACCAGAAAACAGACACTCTCAATTGTACTAATAATTAAGGGATCTGTTTGGTGGCATAATTTGGAGGAATCAGTAGCACTCAATAATAATAATAATAAAAATAATCATCATCAGACTTTCCAATTCATCTGGTCCTGTTTCCTGGGATAATTTGGAGGAATCATGGTACTCCAATGAATACAAGCATAGTGGTGGTAAGAGAACTATAGGTTGATTCCAGTGGTATTGGTTTGTTAGCTTCCCAACCAACCACACTTGTAAGGCTTCATTATATTCCAAAAGCTGAGTATCCACATTCCCAAAATCTATCCAACAGTTAGATGATGATAATAATAATGATCACTGTATAGTTTCCTCACCAAATTCATTATATGATTCACTCAGAAGTCATTTACATGGCTAATATTCTTTCATTTGTGTGCTTACAAACCAATACCAACCACTGTGGAATCAACCCTGTGTGTCAAGTCTATATTAAGAAGGATAGTACAATGTTGGTAGTAAACTTGAAGAAATTAATTCCTCCAAACTATTCCAAGCAATTTTTCTTCATATGGTCCCATTTTCTGATATACTTTAGAAGTTTTCTATGGAGCCACCGTACCAATACCACACCATCATATACACCATGATTGTTCTTGAATATGGTCCAATGTAATCTATAAATACTCACAATATCCTATAGTGATGTGATGTGTTGTTGATGGAAGAATGGAAGGTTGTTAAGTCTCTTGTACAACTCCAGTTACTACACAACTCTGTAACAAAATACAACCTTATAAATTTATGGATAGTACAAAATACTGTACAGTACAAATGAATTAATGGATGGCATAAAATATAAAATTTTTGCCCTGTAGTTGTTGATATTCTCCCAGGGCAGAATGTCCTCCTGCCCCTGGTACACTCTGATCCCAGTGAAAAAACAAATTAAAATAAAGGAGGGGCTGCATGACCCTATATGCCAGGGCTACTGAAGCACATCCCAGGAAGATTGGACCACAGCTTACTGGACCAGGGAGTCTGTATATCCCTATATGTCTGTGCTACTGAAGCACATCCCAAGGAAATGAGACCAGAGCTTACTGAACCAGGGAGTCTGGGGGCCTCCAACCACCAGTGAGATTGGGGAGAAGGTCTTTGATCCCACAGCCAGTGCTGTGGGCCCTTCCATGAGACCAGCGCTGAAGGGACCATAAGGGGGAGGGAGTTTACACTGCTGCATGCAAAGGGATAATGCACCCCGGTGTGCTGGCGGTCCACCCAGCAGTGGGAAAAAAAAAAAAAAAAAAAAAAAAAAAAAAAAAAAAAAAAAAAAAAACCTCTAGTTGCAGTACACCTCACGAGTACTGTGGGCAGATCTCGTCAAATCCACTAGTAAGTGACCAGATCCTACAACAATCATTATTCTAGCCCCGTGGAGGATGACTAATGTTCACAAAGAATAAAGTCAGCCCCCCTGGGTAGTGTGTATGTATATGTATAAAGTGACCAGATCCTACAACAATCATTATTCTAGCCCTGTGTAGGATGGCAAATGTTCACAAAGAATAAAGACAGCCACCCTGGGTAGTGCCTTGTAGTGAAGTGGCAGGGGTAAACCAGCTCTTGCTGTCAGGCCTTGCTATGGATGTAAACTTAGCTGTACCCCTTGTAGTCCCACAAGGGGATGCGGTTGTGTGGTGGGGGTTGCTCCTTCCTCCAACAGGGATTGGGGGGTTGAGATATGGAGTGTGTGTGTGTGTGAGGGGGGGGAGGGTTCTACGTTTGGGCATTTTGTTTGGGAGGGTGTGTGATGTGATGGTGCTACCTCCAGCGTGGAGATGAAAGCCTGGTATGTATATGTATGTATGTATGTATGTACAAAATATAAATGAATTTATTTATGGATGGTACAAAATACAAGCCAATTCATTTGGACGGTCAAAGAATAAATGAGAAAAAGTTTGCAAAAGGGAATATAATATAACTATTGTGAATGAAATGCTTTTGGGGCAGAGCTGAGGGTTTCAAAGTATTGCCATAACAAATACTATTACACAACAAATATGAAACTTATATATTACAATTATTATGATGCATGCTGTATTGCCATAACAAATACTATTACACAACAAACATAAAACTCGACTATTACAATTATTATGAGGCAATGCTGTCTAAACCCTGACTGTAAAACCTACAATGCTTTATACTTATAGAGGGATGGATAAAGAACTAAAGACTAAGTAAGTGTTATATAAAATAATTAGGAAGGAACAGTGATTGATATCAGGCGCCGCAACAACGAGGTCATATAGTGCCAGAGAAAGGTGATAGAGAGATGTGACAGCAAGCAAGAAGGAAATAAAATGACAAGAGGGACAGTTGTGAAGATGAGAAAAATGGTGAAAATGGCACAAATATAATAAAAGAAAGTGCAGTAAGAAAGAAAGAAAGAGGGAGTGGCTGGGACCGAAGGGGTGCCAAAACCCTTAAAGTATTGCTCACATCACCACAATGAGAGTAGTAGGAAAGGAGCAAATGTTTATAATTGACATAAACCATTACAAATATTATAGGTACAGTGAACTCTCATTTTACACTCTTATTAATGTGTGTGTAATGTAGTGTGTAATGGTATAAGGAGTGTAATGGTGTAATGCAGTGTGTAATGTATCACTGGTATTAATGTGTGTGTAATGGTGTAATGTAGTGAGTGTGTAATGTATTCACTGGTATTAATGTGTGTAATAAAAGTGTGTAATGTATCACTGGTATTAATGTGTGTGTAATGAGTGTGTAATGGTGTAATGTAGGCTATCACTGGTATTAATGTAGTGTGTAATGGTATAGGCTAATGAGTGTGTAATGTATCACTGGTATTAATGTGTGTGTAATGTAGTGTTCAATAAGCGTTTACAGTACAGACGTTCATTACACACACTATGGGTTGATTCCACAGTGGTATTGGTTTGTTAGCTTCCCAACCAACCACACTTGTAAGGCTTCATTAATTTAGGGTTGATTCCACAGTGGTATTGGTTTGTAAGCTTCCCAACCAACCACACTTTTAAGGCTTCATTATTTTCCAAAAGGTGAGTATCCACATTCACAAAATCTATCAAACAGTTAGATAATAATGATTACTCACCAAATTCATTAAATAATTCACCCAGAAGTCATTTACACAGCTTAACATTCTTTCGTTTGTGTGATTACAAACCAATACCAACCACTGTGGAATCGACCCTAAGAGGACAGAGTACAATGTTGGTGGTAAATCTGGAGCAAATAATTCCTCCAAATATTACCACGAAACACACACACCTATATGAAGGGAGCTTGGTTCATGTCATGGTTAGGAGGAATCAGAACCCTCCAAACACACACACACACACACACATTCTCTCTCCCTCTCTCTAACACACACACACACACCTATATGGAAGGAGCTCGTTTCGTGGCATGGTTAGGAGGAATCAGAAGCCTCCAAACACACACACACACACCTATATGAAGGGAGCTTGGTTCATGGCATGGTTAGGAGGAATCAGAAGCCTCCAGACACAAAAGCCAGATACAGCTCATGGCCTTCCTCTGGAACTCAGGGCTACTCAGCCAGACAGCTTGAGGAATGTCACAACAACAAAAAGAAGGGTAGAGCAAAAATTCCCCAGCACCAAGCATAATTAAGTCATGGTAGTGAGTAGAATGCAAGCGCCAAAGAATGGAACGCAAAAGTTAGGAGGGACATAACATGTGGGGACCAGGTGAAACTGTGTCAAATTGGAGGGAGTTGGGAGAATGATCAACAGGATGTACTCTCGATGCTGCAAAGTTCGGAGGGGGAAAAATTGAAAATGTTCATCCAAGGCCCCACCCTACAGCAGCATTGACAGTGTACTGGAAAAAGACATGCAAGGCCACAACATAAAATCAACTACATGTGTATACTGCAAAATCACAAATATAAAAGGAAACACAGACACCCCAAGGGAGGGATAAAACAATATCCTAAATGGCACGTATGCAGAGGGTTTCATTATGTACACAACCCACATGGAAGTAAAAGAGGGACTGAGAAATAGTATAGGCACAATGAAAATGACAGATACATAGATAGATAGATAGCAGTGGAAATGATCAACTTGGGAGGCAGAAATTATGGACCAAATTAGTGTAGAAGGACTAACAGCATAAGAAGTGATAGCAGGCATACCAACTCACCATTATTATTATTATGGCAAATGATCTTCCATAAACAAAGTGCAGTGTGATGAACTCCTGTTAACCATGTCAGCAGGCAGTGTTTCATCTCACAAAGACCTCACACAACTGACTGTCCACAAGCTACAGTCTGCAATGAAACGACAATGTAAGAGCAGTTCACACACATTTCTAAATTAATATTACAACAATCTCAAGATGTAATAAAATATGTGAAGTATTGTATTAATCTCAAGAGGCAATAAAATATGTGAAGTATTGTATTAATCTCAAGATGTAATAAAATATGTGAAGTATTGTATTAATCTCAAGAGGTAATAAAATATGTGAAGTATTGTATTAATCTCAAGATGTAATAAAATATGTGAAGTATTGTATTAATCTCAAGATGTAATAAAATATGTGAAGTATTGTATTAATCTCAAGATGTAATAAAATATGTGAAGTATTGTATTAATCTCAAGAGGTAATAAAATATGTCACAGAACATACACATGTCAGACACTCTGACATCAACAATATCTATATTGACTACCAGTACTGTACTTTATGGAGGTTGTTTATTTTTGGACAATAGTAGGTAATAATATATTCCTCCAATATACAGTTAGCTAGAAAACAAGAAATTATTTGCTCATTTCACTCTATCCCTTAATTATTTACCATTCTTATACGAGTAATGTTAATATCAAATACAAGGCTGCCCAGGTTAGGTCAGGTAGTCTGCCCCAGTACAGTTTAAGTTAGGCAACATCAGGTAAGGTTTGTCTAATTCTACAATTTAAAATATTGGCTGTCTAATGCATTATTTACTTGCTTTACCCCTAAATTTGCCTGGACCTTAGTGAGGGAGGGAGGGGGGGGATGGTTAAACATGGTTAGGCCTACATTGTACTGTCCTAACTCCATTTCATTCATCACATAAAAACAAAGACCAATGGACTACCCTAAATTAAAAAAAAATATATATATATTTTTTCCTATTCTGTGGGTAAAGTATATGTTTAGCATTTGTACTAACCTTTGGATGTGGAGGCTAATTAAGAGGTTGGATTGGATCTGGATGTTCCATATAAATAATAATTAATACAGTACGTCCACAACCATTAACCCAAGACAAGTGGACATTTTTTTATAATGTGAAAATTCCTCCTTCCTTCCCACGGGTCATGGAACTTGATTTGAGTTGAATGTCACATAGTTGAATAGTTCTTTATTATTATATATATTCATTGTTCAAACACCATCGTTTTTATTATGTATCAATGTATTAATTTGCGTATCAATGTATTAATTTATGTATTAATTTTAGTCTTAAATATCATACATTATTTTACTTATTAGTTAAAGACCATCATGTAATTATATTTGATTAGATTTTGGTGTCTGTATATTAGCTATAATAGATTATGAAAAGTAAATTATCATCTAGTTTTTTTTCTCTACTGTCCCTACTGAGAAATATCAATACATGAAAAATATGTGTGTGTGTGTGTGTGTGTGTGTTGGAGGCAGGGGTGTGAAGTAATTTGATAAAGTGTGTCAGGTAATTAGGATTAAAATATTCACGTTTTCTATATACTCAGTCAGAATGAAGGTTTTCTCCTGTATATATGCTATTTTCAACAGCACAATTTCTATGTTTTTGTCATTTCTCGAAAACTTCTACTGAGAACTTTCGATACCTATACACATGAAGAAATTTTAGAAACAAAAACGATTCGCCTTGGCAAGAAAGTAAGACATTTTTGCCACTGAAATGAGAGGGGTGACAGCTGACGAACAGACAACAGCAGATCTTTGGTATTCTAGATCTTGGTCAACACTATAAAATTAATTTTCTTCTATACGGCCAACTGTACAAACAAAACCAGTAGAACAAATGCTGTTATTATTAATTATATACTGTAATTTTGACTTTTAGTATGATTGTGGTGTGTGAACCTGCTGTGTGGAATGTGTTTAGCTGATGTAATTATGGGCTGTATTCAAGAACATCCGTGGTGCATACGATGGTGTGATACCGGTACAACGGCTGTTTGTCTATGGAGCCATCGTACCGGTACTACGCCGTCGTATTTAACATGAATGTTCTTGAATAGTAATGAATATGGCCATACACAGTACATTGAAGTGATTGAACCCCTGACAGAGGGCCACATTTCTGAATGCCGATTCCATAGTCGTTTGTTTTGGTTTGTAAGCACCCTAACAAAAGAAACTGAACTGTTTAAATGACTCATGAGTGAATTATTTGATGACTCCACTATGAAACTGTGGTAATAATGGAACTACCTGACAGATTTTGTGGATATGGTACCGTACCGAGTTGATTGTTGGATATAATTAAGACTGATAAGTGTGGTTGGTTGGGGAGGATCCTAACAAACCAAAGCCACTGTGGAATCGGCCCTGAGACGATTTGAACCTCTGGTGGGGTCATTGTTAGAGAGAGGGGGATATGAGGGTGACTGCACCATCACAAGAATGGTGGATGATATGTTCTTCCTTTGTAGGCCTATATTGTTAGGTTATATTATTATCAGTCTGAAAAGTGTCTTGTTTGTCTTGTCAAAGTACTGTACTAATTATTTTCTCTTTCTTACATCCATCCCTTCAGAGTATTTTTTGTCCCTTCCATCACATCCTTCCCATTGACTTGTTTCTGTATTGTTCTCTTAACCTCTATACAGTACAGTAGACCTTCCATATACTGTACTGTATAATGATATCTTGGGTACAACTTGGCAGGTGGAGGGCTGCTGAATCCTACAAACTATGTCATGGAACAGATCCCCCTATTAGTAACATTGAGGTGATTTGTATCCTGGCATAGTTTGAAGGAATCAGTAGTCCTCCAGTTTACCAAAAAGATTCTCCCAATAAAGATTTTCCCATTAAATTGGTTATTCACTATAACCACATTATATAAATAGTTGGATTCTGTATTAAGGATATAAAAATATTTTGTTGAAATAATAAGGAATTTATTAAAATTTACAACTTTATACAACACAAATGCTACTTGTAATAATTATGGTTCCTTTATTCCTTCTGTTTCCTTTGTGCTAGCTGTCCTTCCTTTCCTTCATGCATGCTTGCTGTCCCACCATTCAATCACCTTCTCACTTGTCCAAGAGGGTCTTCCAGGCCTAGGGCAGTCTTCTTTCATCCTCAGTTAGATTCACTTGCCGCTAATTAATAGGTAAAGCTGACCCCACTATAATGTTCCCCACTTTTGAGTAGTACTAAGGTAGGCAAATCCTCTTGTGGTTTGGCTTCAAAAGGTGCAACTACAACATAAGAAAATGAATATTTATTCCAGTCATTCTTCAGTATTAAAAGTTTGATATGTAAGGCATTACAAATCACACTGGGAACCAAGTCACCAAACTCATTTCTATAATTCTTCTCAATCAGGTATTCATGTACTTGTCTCGAATAAGATTCAGTTAAAAATGGTAAGTAACTTGAACTATTCTCCCTTGTCTCTTGCCTCACAATATCCCACAGTAAATCATAAGTTAATACGTGTAAGGAATTTGCAAAGTTAGTGCAATATCCAGAGGCTTGTCGGGTCAGATGCTGGTTGTTCCACCCTGACACCACACTGTACAAAAGACAGTGACCATCGGTGGCAGTCGGCAACACATGCCACTTCAGAATATTGAAAACTTGTTCCTGGGTCAGATTAAGTGTTTGGAGATCCTTGAGTAGATATTCCAAGTGGGTGCACTGTCTCTCATCTTGTGATGTTGTTGGTTGCGTTGGATTTTCTGTTTTGGTGATCTGTTTCTCTGTTTCTGTTTTGGTGATCTGTTTCTCTGTTTCTGTTTTGGTGATCTGTTTCTCTGTTTCTGTTTTGGTGATCTGTTTCTCTGTTTCTGTTTTGGTGATCTGTTTCTCTGTTTCTGTTTTGGTGATCTGTTTCTCTGTTTCTGTTATGGTGACTTTTTTCTTTATTTCTGTTATGGTGAGGTGTTTCTTTGCTTCTGTTTTGGTCACCTGTTTCTCTGTTGTTGTTTTGGTCACCTGGTTCACATTTTCCAATTTGTCCAATGGCTTCCTGATGTCTTGGGGAGCAGTTTTCCTGATGTTTCCAGTGTAGGTTGTCTGTCTTGTGTTTTCTGAGTCATTCACCTGTCGTTGGCTCTTGTTTCCTTTGTTGCTTTTTGTCCTATTTTCTTTGTTGTTTTCATTTGCAATCTTCTTGTTCCTGTTTCTTCTCATTCGTCTCTTATGGTTTCTTTTCGACTTGCTCACTGACTTGCTCACTGATGCTATCATACAGGAGGAGGGGGAGGAAGAACAAATATTTTCCTCCTTATCAATTACCTCCTCATCTGTCTCCACAACTGCCTCCATACAAGTAGAGGAGGAGAAAGGAGTATATACCTCCTCACTTTCCTCATGTTGTTCTTCCAGTGTCATTTTCTTATGCTGATGATAATAATAATATAATTCTATATATTATGTTGATATATGGTAAATATTCCAGATGATGTATGTCTGTAGCTATTTCTGATGAGACATGAATCCAGAAAGTTGATTATATTTGGGGTAAAGATAAGGTATAATGCCTGTATGTACCTCCAAAATTATCGTGGGTGGCAAGTCATACCGGTACCCTAAACATTTTGTAGTCAACCTGGAATCTTGGTCAAAATTTTCAGGTGAAGATGTAGTGAAGGTGCAGTATAGATGTAGTGAAGATGTGTTGTGGTGATGTGGGTAGTGAAGCTCTGTGTTAGTGGTGATGGGTAGTGAAGATATGATGAAGATGGGGGTAGTGAAGATGTACGTTGGTGGTGATGGGTAGTGAATATGTGAATTGGTGGTGGATAGTGAAAATGTGTGTTGGTGGTGTTATAGGTAGTGAAGATGTGTGTTGATGGTGGGTAGTGAAGGTGTGTGTTGGTGATGGATAGTGGAGATGTGTGTTGGTGGTGTTATGAGTAGTGGAGATGTATGTTGATGGTGTTATGGGTAGTGGAGATGAGTGTTGATGGTGTTATGAGTAGTGGAGATGTGTGTTGAGGTGTTATGGGTAGTGGAGATGTGTGTTGAGGTGTTACGTGTAGTGGAGATGTGTATTGATGGTGTTATGGGTAGTGAAGATGTATGTTGATGGTGTTATGGGTAGTGAAGGTGTGTGTTGATGGTGTTATGGGTAGTGGAGATACATGTTGGTGGTGTTATTGGTAGTGGAGATGTGTGTTTATGGTGTTATGGGTAGTGAAGATGTGTGATGGTGGTGTTATGGGTAGTGAAGATGTGTGTTGATGGTGTTATGGGTAGTGGAGATACATGTTGGTGGTGTTATGGGTAGTGAAGATGTTTGTTTATGGTGTTATGGGTAGTGAAGATGTGTGTTGGTGGTGTTATGGGTAGTGAAGATGTGTGTTGATGGTGTTATGGGTAGTGAAGATGTATGTTGATGGTGTTATGGGTAGTGAAGATGTGTGTTGGTGGTGGTGGGTAGTGGAGATGTGTGTTGGTGGTGTTATGGGTAGTGACGTATGTTGGTGGTGCTATGGGTAGTGAAGATGTGTGTTGATGGTGTTATGGGTAGTGAAGATGTGTATTGATGGTGTTATGAGTAGTGAAGATGTGTGTTAATGGTGTTATGGGTAGTGAAGATGAGTGTTGATGGTTATGGGTAGTGAAGATGTGTTGGTGTTATGGGTAGTGAAGATGTGTGTTGCTGGTGTTATGGGTAGTGAAGATGTGGTGGTGGTGGGTAATGAAGATGTGTGTTGGTGGTGTTATGGGTAGTGGAGATACGTGTTGGTGGTGTTATGGGTAGTGAAGATGTGTGTTGATGGTGTTATGGGTAGTGAAGATGTGTTGCTGGTGTTATGGGTAGTGAAGATGTGTGTTGATGGTGTTATGAGTAGTGAAGATGTGTGTTGATGGTGTTATGGGTAGTGAAGATGTGTGTTGATGGTGTTATGGGTAGTGGAGATGTGTGTTTATGGTGTTATGGGTAGTGAAGATGTGTTGCTGGTGTTATGGGTAGTGAAGATGTGTGTTGATGGTGTTATGGGTAGTGGAGATACATGGTAGTGTTATGGGTAGTGAAGATGTGTGTTGATGGTGTTATGGGTAGTGGAGATGTGTGTTGATGGTGTTATGGGTAGTGAAGATGTGTGTTGATGGTGTTATGGGTAGTGAAGA
Source organism: Petrolisthes cinctipes (assembly GCA_033782935.1). NCBI lineage: Eukaryota > Metazoa > Arthropoda > Malacostraca > Decapoda > Porcellanidae > Petrolisthes > Petrolisthes cinctipes. Next base: position 23,222 of record JAWQEG010004777.1, on the reverse strand, counting down.
TGTGTTGGTAGTGTTATGGGTAGTGAAGGTGTGTGTTGATGGTGTTATGGGTAGTGGAGATACATGTTGGTGGTGTTATGGGTAGTGAAGATGTGTGTTTATGGTGTTATGGGTAGTGAAGATGTGTGTTTATGGTGTTATGGGTAGTGAAGATGTGTGTTTATGGTGTTATGGGTAGTGAAGATGTATGTTGATGGTGTTATGGGTAGTGAAGATGTATGTTGATGGTGTTATGGGTAGTGGAGATGTATGTTGGTGGTGTTATGGGTAGTGAAGATGTGTGTTGATGGTGTTACGGGTAGTGGAGACATGTGTTAATGGTGCTATGGGTAGTGAAGATATGTGTTGATGGTGTTATGGGTAGTGAAGATGTGTGATGGTGGTGTTATGGGTAGTGGAGATGTGTGTTGATGGTGTTATGGGTAGTGGAGATATGTGTTAATGGTGTTATAAGTAGTGAAGATGTGTGTTGATGGTGTTATGGGTAGTGGAGATATGTGTTAATGGTGTTATGGGTAGTGAAGATGTGTGTTAATGGTGTTATGGGTAGTGGAGATGTATGTTTATGGTGTTATGGGTAGTGAAGATGTGTGATGGTGGTGTTATGGGTAGTGAAGATGTGTGTTGATGGTGTTATGGGTAGTGGAGATACATGTTGGTGGTGTTATGGGTAGTGAAGATGTGTGTTGGTGGTGTTATGGGTAGTGAAGATGTGTGTTGATGGTGTTATGGGTAGTGAAGATGTGTGTTGGTGGTGGTGGGTAGTGAAGATGTGTGTTGGTGGTGTTATGGGTAGTGAAGATGTGTGTTGATGGTGTTATAGGTAGTGAAGATGTGTTGATGGTGTTATGGGTAATGAAGATGTTTGTTGATGGTGTTATGGGTAGTGAAGATATGTGTTGATGGTGTTATGGGTAGTGAAGATGTGTGTTGGTGATGCTATGGGTAGTGAAGATGTGTGTTGGTAGTGTTATGGGTAATGAAGATGTGTGTTGGTGGTGTTACGGGTAGTGAAGATGTGTGTTTATGGTGTCATGGGTAGTGAAGATGTGTTGATAGTGTTATGGGTAGTGGAGATGTGTGTTGGTGGTGTTATGGGTAGTGGAGATACGTGTTAGTGGTGTTATGGGTAGTGAAGATGTGTGTTTATGGTGTTATGGGTAGTGGAGATGTGTGTTGATGGTGTTATGGGTAGTGAAGATGTGTGTTGATGGTGTTATGAGTAGTGAAGATGTGTGTTGATGGAGTTACGGGTAGTGAAGATGTGTGTTGATTGTGTTATGGGTAGTGAAGATGTGTGTTGATGGTGTTATGGAAAGTGGAGATGTGTGTTGGTGGTGTTATGGGTAGTGAATATGTGTGTTGGTGGTGGGTAGTGAAGATGTGTGCTGGTGGTGTTATGGGTAGTGAAGATGTGATGATGGTGTAATGGGTAGTAAAGATGTGTTGGTGTTATGGGTAGTGAAGATGTGTGTTGGTGGTGTTTAGTGAAGATGTGCTGTTGTTATGGATAGTGAAGATGTGTCAGTGGTGGGTAGTGAAGATGTGTGTTGGTGGTGTTATGGGTTGTGAAAATGTGTTTGTGGTGGGTAGTGAAGATGTGTGTTGGTGGTGTTATAGGTAGTGAAGATGTGTATTGGTGGTGTTATGGGTTGTGAAGATGTGTGTTGGTGGTGGGTAGTGAAGATGTGTGTTGGTGGTGGGTAGTGAAGATGTGTGTTGCTGGTGGTGGGTAGTGAAGATGTGTGGTGGAGGGTAATGATAATGTTGGTGGTGATGGGTTGTGAAGATGTGTTGGTGGTGGGTAGTGAAGATGTGTGTTTGTGGTGGGTAGTGAAGATGTATGTTGGTGATGGGTTGTGAAAATATGTTGGTGGTCGGTAGTGGGGGTAGTGCAGATGTGTGTTGGTGGTGGTGGGTATTGAAAATGTGTTGGTTGTGGTGGGTAGTGAAGATGTGTTGGTGGTGGTGGGTAGTGAAGATGGGTGGTGGAGGGTAGTGAAGATGTTATTGGTGGTGGGTAGTGAAGATGTGTTAGTGGTGGTGAGTAGTGAAGATGGGTGTTAGAGGGTAGTGAAGATGTTATTGGTGGTGGGTAGTGAAGATGTGTTAGTGGTGGTGAGTAGTAAAGAAGTGTGTTGCTAAAGTCGGTTCAAAATTTGTGTTGCACTGGGATGCTACTGGACGTCATGATTGGTCCAGACACTCACCTGGCTCCCCCGCTCCACCCAGTGCTTCCATTTTAGGGAAACATACCCTAAACTAGGGTAATCATTCCCTCTTTAGGGTAGTGCCTAATTTGGGGTAATTATTGGGTAATTCATTAAGGCATAACATATTTTATAAACGTGTCAAAATCTATGGAAAATTCAGAATAGGTATGGAATAACAAAAGTTGAAAGATAATTAATATTAAGGTAAAGTAAGGTTACATGTTTACAACTTTACATTGCTTTACAATTTTGCCTAATTAACCCCTCAAATTCTCCATAATGCAGTGTATTGGGGCATAACCCAGATACCCTAAGTTATTTTCTTTTACTGAAAAACACTGAGGAGATCTTTACAAATATAATCTATTTAAGTTTGTCTTATATATATATGATCCTAAATTACTATTAACTAGTGTAATAATGCATTACATGATTCAAAGTTACGATGTTGCCGATTTTTTAGGGTAATACTTAGTAATTTTGGGTAAAACTGGCTCGATTCTAGGGTAATATTTTCTGAGCTCAAGGAAGCTCTGCTGACATAATTATACGCCACCAACTTCACCAAGGTGAGGAATATCCTTTGTGTCACTATGTTCATACTGGTAATATTGTAAAATATTTACTCTAGCTCATCTCTAATTCAGGATATACAATTTTTGTTGATATCATTAGTCTCAGCAATGATTGTAGCGTTCAGATTTGTTTGTCATAACTCGATATAACATTAAATAAAGGAATTATAACGAGTAGAAGTGAATAAAGTTCCCCAATATATTTATACCACTGTTTATTATCATCGTTTTTCTGCAGCAAGTATTAAATCAATTATGTTATAAAACATTTCATTCCATAAAACAAAACCTCCTGAGTACAATGATATAATCAGATTACAGATAAAACCTGGTATAAGTGGAAGAAAGAAGAAATTATAGATTCATGTCGGCACGTAATTCAGAATGCTGTCACGCTCGACAGGTTGGCACATGTCAGTGTCTGTTACTGCCATGGAGGTAATATAAGTGGAGTCGCCATGGCTCACTAATCCAGCAGGGGAGTAAAGTGAAACCGCCGAACTGTCATTTTCGGCGCCTTCAATATGGCGGACACCAAGATATGTTTCAGTAAAAGTGGACTTCTGACCTGACATACAAAGGTATGCGCCATCTTGAAGGCGCCGGAAATGACAGATTGGTGGCTTCACAAATCAAGTCCTACTGGCGCCTCCACCTATACTACCTCCATGGTTACTGCAGACCACACCAATGTATTCGAAACTCTTAATAACATAGTAATACTTGGATATATTACACACATCTGTATTGGTGCATATAAAACAAATATTTAAAAAACAAAGGAATTGCTTTATGTACTGTAAATATTTCTAATCAAACATGTTAATCCATATACTGTGTTATTAAGAATACTAAGTTGCCGTAGCCGATGCCAAAACACAAAATTGGACAACGAAAGAGCGAACAGGTTGTAGCTTGTCTACTGTCGACTTGTGACCGTGTTCTATAGGGAGGGCTTCTGTAGGTGCCGACATGAATCTAAAATTTCTTCTGTCTTCCACTTATACCAGGTTTTATCTGTAATCTGATTATATCATTGTACTCAGGAGGTTTTGTTTTATGGGATGAAAGGTTTTATAACATAATTGATTTAATACTTGCTACAGAAAAACGATGATAATAAAGTGGTATAAATATATTGGGGAACTTTGTTCACTTCTACTAGTTATAATTCCTTTATTTAATGTTATATCGAGTTATGACAAACATATCTGAACGCTACAATCATTGCTGTGACTAATGATATCAACAAAAATTGTATATCCTGAATTAGAGAAGAGCTAGAGTAAATAGTTTACAAACATATACCAGTATGAGCATGGTGACACAGGATTCTCACCTTAGTCACGTGTAGAGTTGGAGTGGGAGTTACAGGTGAGTATATGGACTATAATCACGGTCACCACACACCTTACCAATGACGTATATAACCCAGTGCTCCTTAATGCACTTCCCTCTTTTTTGGGAGAGTTACAAAGCAATCATCCATAGTATTTTATTTCAGTTACATGTTCCAATAGACTATAGTAATGTAAGTGTATCCTCAGAGGAATTTATAATCTAGTGACTAGCATCTTGTGCAGTCTCCCTTTCCACTAACTACACTTTTCATTACAATACATACATACAATTTCCTTCCCTACTGTACACACATCACCCACACCTTCCCCTTCCTATACACATTACCTACATCTTTCCTTCCTAACACACATCACCCACATCTTCTGTCCTTTCCTTTCACATCACAAGAACATATTTATTTATCTCATGATTACACATAAACAAAAATAAATATTGTATATAAATAATAATATTGTATATAGTTACCTAAAAAGAGGAAATATATTATTAAGTGGGTAATACAGTGCTGGTAAATCTGAAGGAACTGATTCCTTCAAACTATTCCAAACAACAGGCCACCATGGAGTAATTTGTGTCAGTAGTACTACTGACTACTCCAAGCTGTGCCAGGAAAAAGACTAAACCAGAATACAAACAGGGGACCAGTTATAGTTATTCATTTAATTATGTATTATTTGTAGATGCTGTAGTTTTAAGGGGAGAACCTACTTTTGATAAGCTGGAGGGTTACTGATTCCTCCAAACTATCCCAGAAAACAATGTATCAAGTCAATGTTACTGTTATTGGTTCTGTCTTGTGACATATGTAGTTTGGAGGATTCAGTAGCATTCCAATTTAGCATCAAGAGTTTTTTCATTTAATGAGAGAGGAGGGAAAGCAAGCACCAAGGAAATGAATGAGGGACAGTTGGAGAATTATCAAAAAGGGAAAAGCTTGGGTCCGAAGGAGTGCCCAAACCCTTAGTACAAGTGAGGAGTATATAAGGTGGTAATATTAAACAAGGAATAGACCTTTCCTTGCTTAATTCATGGTACAAAATATTAGGAATTGAGCGATGAAGAGCCTTTTCCTCGTTTCATAATACCACCCAGTCTTCTTTAACAGATAAACAAGTAATATACTTTACAATATTCTCCCGCTGAGCGAGGCAATACAACACTTATTATACACTATTAAATCTAGTACAGTACAGTCACAAGTCAAAATAAGTATCCAGGCATGCTTTGAATAGCCTGATAATGTAGTATTAAATGAACTCCAGCAAGTATGTATAAAGCAGGAAAAGCATTGTTGTATTAGGTTCATTGGTATATCAAATAATTCCAAGCTTCAACAATAATACCTGGATACTTATTATGGCTGGTGATGAGACTGTAACTAATCCATCACAATTGTAAGGAATATAATACTGCAATATAGAGTAATGGTGTGATTATTAAATAATTCATTATCTCTATATGCAAACAATCTCCCATTATTTTCCATGAAGGGTTATGCTGTACAGTCACGCCCAATAGTCTTGCACAAATACCTTCAACAGTGAAAAGGTCTCGAAAAATGCTGTGAAACTCTAGATGTTGTTGGTGTGTGTAATTTTGGTTCATTGGATTTACTCCAATGGCTCACTTTCATTCACCTGATGTAAGATTGTTGGCCGAGACTGTGCATTCCTGTGTGTCAACTGTGGACAACACAATATACTCATGTTTTTTTTCCAACCTGGCAACAGTGCACCAGTTTTCCCAGATGTCAGATCATATAAAATACAGTCATGTTTCAAGGGATTACAGTGCTTGTAAATATATGTAAACCAATATTTCTAGGTGATGTCAGACCATAATACTGTATATATAGTTAATGTTTTTTCAAGGGTTTGCTAGTTTGTAGATGATTCACCATATTGTCTAAATTATTTGTCTTGGGTTGGCATAAGTTACAGAAAAAGTTCTACTTCCATTTTTCTACTTCCTTATAATTCTTTCCCATTTTTTGCTACCAAGAGCTTCACATAGTTTCTTGTTGTTGTTGGGGATGGAAAAAATATTCTTTCTCCTCGGCTTGACCAGATGACAGCAAAATGTACACAAAGAGTGTCATTATTACCAGCTGGATTGAATGACGCAGTGGTTGTTGTTGTAGCTGTAAATGTTGTTGTTGTTGATGTTGTTATGGTGGTGTTTGTTGACATTGTTGTTGTGGTGGAGGTGATTGTTGACATTGTGGTTGTGGTGGTTGTTGTTGACGTTATAGTTGCTGTTGTGGTACGTGGTGGTACCACATAATTGCTGACATTGCTGTAGTTGTTGAGGTGGAGGTGGTGGTGGTTGTTGCTGCTGCTGTTATTCTTGTAGGTATATTCGCCACCATCATCCTTTTGGTTGTAGTTGTCATCATAGTTGTTGTTTTTGTTGTTCTGGTGGTGCGTCAATCAACATGGCGGTCTGGAATGCGGATCAAGTCCTCAAACATCTGCAAAGTGGACAAAAAACAGGGACATGTGGGTCAGCAACACAACAACACACAAGCTGCAGGGACACACATCCAGCCCTGGTGGTGGTGATGGTTGGGACTGCATGCTGGACGAAGGACACATACAGTAGACGTACACAACACTCAGCTTATACGTACTGTACAGGGAAACACATACAGACGTACACGATTTGCAGTTTCCACGTACAGGGCAACACATAAACGTACATAATACACAGCTTACACATACTGGAAGACACACAAGCGCACAAAACACACAGCTTCCATGTACAGAGGGATACATAGACATATGACACTCATTATGCAGCATCCACATGGGCTACAGGACATTACACAGTTTCCATATCCTGTAAAATTTATAGCCTCCACTAATAGAAAACAACTACGACGACGGTGATGACAACAGACCAGCAACGGTACTATAATGAATTATGGGTAGTGTTAGCAGTCAGGTGTGTGTGTATCTCCCCTTCTCTGATTCTGAACTTAGGGGTCGTATTTCCAGTCTTTCGGGATAGGTATGGTATGGTAATCCTCCCATACACGACTAATAATCACGCAGCGTAACTAATGTGATCAGCAGGTTTATTTTTGTCTTCCCAACGGGTTCACTATTCAAAAACATCGGGAATTTTTTTATAAATATATTCGTATATACACAAACTCCATAAAGTGGAATATAAATGTTGTAATAATTTGTTCACAGGTAGCCTATATCAGAAAATGTTGTAATAATTTGTTCACAGGTAGCCTACATCGGAAAAACTTCAACGAGACCTGGATACTTGTTATAGTTCTTGACTTTACTGTACACATTTTTGAGGCAAGTGAAAGGAAGAGTGCACTAAAATCCACCACCAGCTGTGTGTTTGACAAGGAATACGGTGACCACAAGGAGAAGAGATGTTAGCGTCTACGTCCAGCACACCTAGGAGGGCAAGATAAGACAAGGGTGGTGTTAGAGCAAGGATGGTGAGTTTAAGGGGAGAAACTCTAGTATTTTATATATACGAGTCATGCATCTATAGAGTTTGAAAATCATTAGTAAAAGATTATTTTTATAATATACAGTATACGTAGAAAGTTACAAGACAATTAGCCCTTTTGACTGCTACTGTAGATTGGGGTCTGTCAACTTTCTACGCCTCGATCGCTATATGGAAAAATTGTGGGTGGTTATCGTACTCTGGCAACTCACTGACGTGGTGACTACTGCCTGCAAGCACATTTCTTCTCAGTTACCAACCCGAGCTGGGAGAGAGAGGACGTACGTCTGGCATCCTCTTGCCCTCCCCAACTCGTAATACAGTACTACATTTTGTCTTGCATCCTTTCTGGTACAGAACCATAGAAATGGTTGGGAGAAAAATGTGACATCTTTGTATAGCGATCAAGCAGTCAAGAGGGCCCATTGTCTTGTAACTCTCCGAGTATACTCTATATCTATAGAAGAGGTAGAATAACATTAGACAAAGGTTATTATTTTCATACTTAAAGTCATGCATCTATAGTAGAGATAGACAATGTACCATATTGATCCCATGAAGTGAATCTCTGAACCCAATGATCCACTGTTTTTTCTACTCTTGTTATCTATTTGGGTAAGACACAGCTTCAGGCAGTGTGTTTATAAACTACTGACTGACTGTAAGTATACTGTCCAACCACCAACAAAAGAGCTGTTGCATTAATTTGCCAGTTAGATATTATTATACTAGTGCATGGTGATGATTATCTTTTATATATTATTCTTAGAGAAATGCTAGGCGAGGTGAGTGTACATGAAAAAAAATAGTGCTCTGTCGATAATACTATTTTCAAAGACACACCCACTCACCTGCATGAACTGTGGTCAAACTGGCGGCCTGTAGTGCATTCTGTGACATTGCTACACACACACTCACAAGAACTCTCATTCCACACCTGAAGGATAATAGACAAACGGTAAAAAAAGACATGGTAAAATTTGTGTTATAAATATTATCAGTATTTATATTATGGATATAAAATGTGATGGGTATATATTCCAAGAGTGAGAGAGAGAGAGAGAGAATGGTACAATACGTTGACTGACTATGGTGTTACAGTATTACCAACCTTGCCGCGTGGACAGGTACGGGTAATGTCAACAGGACAGGTACACTGACAAGCCTCAGCGTTGTACACTTGTCGGGGGCTACAGTGTGCCGCCTTCACCTGAGGACATAAATAAACAAATAAATAAAAGTAAAATTTCTTTGGAAAGGCAAGGAATAAAGGCAAGAAAAGAAAACACCTACAGTACACCCAAGACATTATTGTCTATTGAAATGTTGGTGTGTTCATGTATCATAGCAAGTGTATATGTGTGTGTGAGAGTGTGAAAGTGAGTTTGTGGATACGTTATGTGTGTGTATGTATGCGTATGTACAGGAGTATGTATGTACAAGTGTGTGTATTTGTGTGTGTGTACTCACCTTACACTCACACTGGCACCTGGTGTGTTCAGTGACCCTTACATGACGTACAGGACTACTGTCAGCAAATTGGCTCGTCCTCCCATCAGTACGAACAGCCATCACCTACAACAACAATAATAATAATGTAAAGAAAACTAGACTACAACAATAACAATGTGAAGAAAACTATACTCTATTTTTTTTATCTAACCTGGCTATAAGTATAAGGTGAAAAAAAAAAAAAACGATATATTTCTAAAACTTGGGAAGAGGTATAATCACGAGCCACCCAGAATGTTTTGTTGTTGTTGTTGAAGTTTTGAATTATCTGACATATCAACATGAGAAGAAACACACTATATATCACCAACAAAGGTACCCATGATTAAATAACTATACACAAAGAGAGTATTAAATTTAACAAACAGATGAGGTGATAAAAGTATGGTAGGTTAAGAGTGGTCATCTCTTCCATATTATCCCAAATAAATTTAACTAACAAACCAGAAACTAACAATATTTACTAACCGGGAACCTCCTGGTCTTGTTCCTGGTGGGTGTACATTCAAGTAAGGTGTGATCACAACAGCCACTACACTGCTTGATATAAACACAGTGTGGACGCAGCATCACTGACTCAGGCTCAGTGTTAGGGAGTCTCACCACTGTCTTCTTGGGTTTGCACACCACCCTCTTGTCTCGTAGCAGCTTGGCCAGTTTGTTTTGGTCCTTCTGGCTCACTATACATGAGGAAGGAGAAAATGATGAAGGTGTTGTTGTAGGGAGAGGAGGAGGCAATGAAGGTGTTGTTATAGGGGGAGGAGGGGGTAATGAAGGTGTTGTAGGGGGAGGTGGGAATAATGAAGGTGTTGTAGGTGGAGGTGGGAATAATGAAGGTGTTGTAGGTGGAGGTGGGAATAATGAAGGTGTTGTAGGTGGAGGTGGGAATAATGAAGGTGTTTTAAGGGGAGGTGGGAATAATGAAGGTGTTGTAGGATGAGGAGGATTATGGTGTGAATTTTAATGTTGTGATGTTGATGGTATAACATATGAAAGATAATTTTTGTGGTTTGTTAGAGAAAATGGTAAATTACAGAAAATAATAAGTACTTGTTTAATAATAATAATAATAATAAACTACTATGGCCAAACATAATATTATAAAAAGTACTTGTTAAATAATAATAATAGTAATAATAACAATAACAATACTAATAATAATAAACAAACTAATGGTAAACAAGTTCATAGGCTGTCTAGAGGGCCATGATGTTGTTGGTGTGTTACGGTATTGATGTTGGCTCCCGGATATTTATTCACATTTATCTCATGGTACACACACGGAGAAATATTATCATTCTATTTATCAGGTATACCCTCATCATTTCCTCCTTCATGTACCATGAGAGATACGAGAGTAATGATACCCTGAGTGTGTGTGTGTGGAGGTCAGCTGATAAAGGAAGGGGCTTGGGCACGGCAATACAACAAACAAAATACTGTAGTCAAGGGGTCATTCATATTCTCACACTACTGTACTACCTTTGCTTAGAAACTATTTGATTCAGTGGGTCAGGCTGATGATCGATTCAAAATTAACTGAAAATCTACACCAAATACAGCTAGTGTGTTGCTATATATTGTACTAGAACTGTAAAATAGCACATCAGTCGTATTTCGTATATATTTCAGTCAGTCTCGTCACTGCGAATCAATTTTCAGCATATTAGACAAGGAATTGAACAGTTCCTAAGTAAAGTTGCAGGAAGAGAATATTATGGCGCCTCGTTGGTGACATCACATCATAAGCAGACAGACGGACAATCTTCGTTCTGAGGAAGTGTTTGTTTTTATTCTTTGTTTGGCTGGTGAAATATGTAGTTATGGGGACTATAAATTTGTCAGTGTATTGTAGGCTACTGATTCCTGCAAACTGGCCATGAAAATAATGGCATATATGTGTAGGAATCATTAAACAATAAAATAGCCTACAATTCAACAACAATGATCCACATGCAAGAAAAGTCAAGTGTTATGCGCAAACATTGACCTTTTTACGACGGCTCCATGTGAAAATATTTTACATAGGAACCATCACTATCATCGATAGTTTCAGGGGGTTATACAATTGTGGTACATTAGAGTGCCGTGATTCCTTCAAAGTATGCCAGGAAACAGGAGCAGAGTAACAATAATGGTGGTCTGTTGCATGGAATAATAGGCTAGAGGAATCATTTGCTCCAGATTTACCAAAACTGTACTACCCCATTAAACACATGATGACTTTTTCTTCATACGAATCAATAAATCTTTTCCCCGTGACTGTATAATTCACGTATCTGCGTGTGAATCAAGACCGCTGGTGTAATATGAATGAAATGATGGGTGGGTCGGTGGGTGGGTTGGGTTGATTCGTTGGTGGATTGCACGGTTGTTTATTTTGCATATTCTCTTATTTTTTTCTACCGATGGTGCAAAAAATTTCCGATGTTCGATTACTTTCATATATTGTAATTTTTCAGAGCATTTAAGGTGATAGTGATGATCTTGTGTGTACTATGACTATCACAATCCAGTCTAAACTTACTCTTGAAATTCAATACAACATCTGAGAAACATTTGACACTATCAGCAGAGTTCAAGGAGGATAATAATATAGTGTTTGTGAATTTAGAGCCATTCATTCCTCCAAACTACTCTCGGAAACATGGCACCTCAATTTAGTCCACTTGGTCTGTTTCCTCGCATAGTTTGGAGAAATGAGTAGCATCCAAAAGAACAAATACACATCATTCCCCGTTAGGAACCACAAAATCAGCATCCGTGAACCTTGAGTTTGGGGGGAAGGGACTCAATTTTGTTTATTAATCAGCAACAGTAGCAGCATCAGCAGCACGTGACTACATCTATGATAATATAAATACTGCAGGTACTATGTAAATACTACGTGCAGATTGACACGCAGCAACTTACGGTCCTGAGTGTTCTTGCGCCTGGCCCTGTTTGAACTTTTGCGACGGTATCTGAGCAACGTACTTTCTGACAATTCCGGTGCAGTGTTCGGGTTAAAGGGGTTGCCGCGTCGTCCTCCACAGCGCCGGTTCCACCACAACTGCGTTTGTATGTCTGCCTCGCCCTGTGTGTACAACAAAATAAATGAAGTGGAGGTTAGGTGTGTGTTCATGGTATAGTAATTAATATAGTAATGGTGAAAACAACAACAACAACTAATGAAAGGAAAGTGCTGTTGAAAACGAATATAGCCTATTTTCCGATCATCACCTTGAACAGTGCAACTACAATTACAATACTACTACTTTTACTACTCCTTCTCCTGTCACTCACTTGTACTACTACTACTACTACTACTATTATTATTATTACTACTACTACTACTATTATTACTACTACTACTCTTTCTGTCATACTCTGTCTTACCTCCCCCATGATGAGTTGTCTGAGTGAGGGTGAAGTACAGATTCTTTCATCTTGGACAAACTGCATAACAAACTCTCGTAGGTCTGTTGTTTGACTCATGTTACGGGCCAATGACACTGATAACTGTAAATATAAATACATACAGATACACACAAAGAAATACATACATAGATAGATACATATGTAGACAGAGACATTCACATATAGATACATACAGATATAAACATAGATAGATACAGATAATTAAATGGATAGAAAGATACATACACATAGAAATATATAGATACATAGACAGAAAGAATAGACAAACAAATAGATAGATAGATACAGATAGATACACATGAATAGACATATAGATAGAAATATACACCCACAAATAGACACATATAGAAAAATACACAAACAAATAAGACAGTACATACGGTAGATAGATAGATACATAGACTAATAACTAACGTAAATCCTGTAATTAATCCTAAGTACTCTAATAAATTTGTACTAATAACTAACGTAAATCCTATAAATATTCCTAAGTACTGTAATAAATTTGTGCGGTATACCATTTGTACTACTAACTAACCAAGGGGTGGCTGTTGGTGAAAGTATTGGTGGGATAAACATCATTACTGGAGAACACTGGTGATGATGATGGTAACTGGCCACGTGGGTACAGTTTTCCCGCCAACGCTCCCTCTACCATCGTTGTTGTCGTTGTCGTCATAAAAGAGGCGCCAAATATCAGCATTGCAACAGTCACACCCACCCGTCTGTCGATAAAAATAATAATCTAATAAATACATAACACAGTAAGTAAATAATCAAATAAATAAAAACAACTACCGTCGTTGTTGTCATAAAATAAATGGCGCCAAATATCAGCATTGCAACAGTCACACCCACCCGTCTGTCGATAACAATAATAATCTAATAAATACATAACACAGTAAGTAAGTAAATAATCCAATAAATAAATAACAATGCCCCCTCTACCGTCGTTGTTGTCATAAAAAAATGGCTCCAAATATCAGCATTGCAACAGTCACACCCACCTATTTGTCGATAACAATAATAACCTAATAAATAACACAGTTAATAAGTAAATAACCCAATAAATAAATGAATACACAAAAAAAAAAAAAAAAAAAAAAAACGATATTGTTTACGTATTTGCATATCTATTTATAATCATATTTTGTTTTCTAAAGGATGCTCGGTTGAAGGTGTCTGGAAATTTAACGTCAGTAAGAAAAATATATATAGTACAGTTTAGTTCTAGTCTTTCACACCCTTTTATCTATATTTGTCTTTACACACACACACACACACACGACTTCCGAAATGGCACACAGAGAGAGAGAGAGAGAGAGAGAGAGAGAGAGAGAGATGAGGTCATATCCTACACACAAAAGGTCAATCGTTTTTATCCACTCTAAATTACGTATGTACAGTTATTCCGGACACATGAAGGACAAACACCACTACCTCAACCTGTGTATACTTTGAACGGAATCGACACGAACTGTCTATTAAATTAAGGGGAGATTCACTTTGGTACTAATAGGGGATCTGTTCTATGATATAGTTAGGAGGAATCACAGACTTTACAATTCACCAACAAAGAATCTCTGCTTAGACGCCCTCAATGCAATGATACTATTTTTTTTTTTTTTTCATAATAGGGGATCTGTTTTATGATATAGTTTGGAGGAATCACAGACCTTACAATTCACCAACAAAGAGTCTACCCTTAAACTTTATATAATTGTTGGTCTCTAGTTCAAAATATTCACTCCAAATGTCGTCTCAGTTTGACCTTTGACCATGACTGTTACAATAATATCAACTCCATTTTCTTGGTATTGTAGTGTTCTAGACCTGTGTATATGTACCACCTCACTCATTTACATTTTCACTAACAAATTTAACACAGCGTGGGACGTAGCTACAACTTAATACTTATAAATAGTGGAATGTACAGTCTGCGTCAAATGTCCTATCGCCGCATCTACCAAGTCATGAAGTAAGTATGGAAATATAAGCTTCACGGGCTCGTAAACTGATAAAACAGAGAAGAATATTAATTTACCCCCTGAATATCGTATTTCTGTATGGTAGATGTGTTTATTCCATGATTAAGGAGGAAGTACAGTGTTGGTAAATCTGGAGCAACTGATTCCTTCAAACTTTTCCAGGCAACAGAACACCATTATTTTTGTTCATCTGGTCCTGTTTCTTGGCATATTTTGGAGGAATCAAGGCGCTCCATTGTAACAAAAGTGAATTTCCCCCTTAACCTTTATGTTATCTTTTAATAAGTGCTGAGTGAGACGACACCACTTTTGCCGCCGACAACAGTACGTATATCTAAAACCATATTAGGCTACTTGGAAAGAAAGGAATCTGTTAATTTTCGCCACGAATGAAATTAAAACGCACGGGTCTAAACATATCCTTTCCAACATTAACAAGAATTAATTTGGATCATTATCTTTCTGTGGTTTCCTCGGTTCTTGTATTCTGCAGTTCACAATAAGTTATTATTCTGTTCCTCTTTTCAAAGTTTTCATGTTTTTCTGTTCACAATTTTCATATTCGTTTATTCTGTTCAAAATTCTCGTGTTCTTGAGATATTAAAGCACCACACTGAGAGAGAGAGAGAGAGAGAGAGAGATTCAACATAACTTACCCTATCTTGGTGGGTCCAAATTTCAGTACCATCCTGTATGTGTGTGTGTGTGTGTGTGTGTTGGTTATTGTTGTGTATATCTGATGTACACACGTCTTTCCTCAGGAGTTTTGTTTACATGTACGGGCCTTTGCTTGCTTCCACTTCACGTCATTTTATTTGCCAGTGTTCTTGCTTCTACGGTCCTTTTGTTTACTTCTCTTGGCTTTTGTTTGCTTCTATGTCCCTTTGTTTGCTTGTAAGGGCTTGTGTTTTTGCTTCTCTTGGCCTTTGTTTGCTTGTAAAGGAGTGTGTTTGCTTTTAGTTTCTTTTACTTGCTTGCTTCTTCGGGTTTGTGCCTCCTTGTAAAAGTTTATGCTTGCTTGTTTACATAACTTCTCACCACACTAACTCACACTCACCACCACCAACACAAACACAAGGCAAGTCTTTCACAATTAAAATATTTTCCAATGTCAAATTTTGTTCACCGGAGAAGCAACAGTGTCACGAGAGAGAGAGAGAGAGAGAGAGAGAGAGAGAGAGAGAGAGAGAGAGAGACTTAATGAGCAGTCCTAGTAAAATGAGTTAAAATGAGTGAGAGAGAGAGAGACTGATAATACACAATATCAGTCCCACAGGTTTCGTAAAAAAGTGTGGGGTGATAAAACGAGAAAGGAGAGTGAGAGGAAAATTTATCAACACTTCAATTCTTCAGCAGTGAGAAAGATGGAAAATTATCAACACTTCAATTCTTCAGCAGTGAGAAAGATGGAAAATTATCAACACTTCAATTCTTCAGCAGTGAGAAAGATGGAGAATTATAAACACTTCAATTCTTCAGCAGTGAGAAAGATGGAAAATTATCAACACTTCAATTCTTCAGCAGTTTCGTTGTGATGTAAAAGGAGTGGAGTAAGTGAGTGAGTGAGTAAGTGGATGGGAGAGGTGATGGGGGAGGTGAACACTGTGTTGAAGTTGGTTGTGTACTGGCACGAGGTATGAAGAGGTATGAGGGAGGTTGGGTAGTGCCCGGCTGTTATATAGGGCATCCCTGAGTGAGCTGGTACACACACACACACACACACACACACACACACACACACACACACACACACACACACACACTATCTTACACACAGACACAAATACATACTATACACACACATTATCTTACACAGACACAAATACACACTATACACACACACTAATACACACTATACACACACATTATCTTACACACACACACACACACACACACACACACACACACACACACACACACACTATCTTACACACAGACACAATTAGGCCTACTACACACTATACACAGATACTATCACACACACACACACACACACACACACACACACACACACACACACACACACACTCTCTCTCTCTCTCTCTCTCTCTCTCTCTCTCTCTCTCTCTCATACAGGATCACCATGACAAACACTTCAGAGAGAGAGAGAGAGAGAGAGAGAGAGAGGGAGAGAGGAAATGTTTCAGCTCCCACGGTAAATCAAACTTCTCACTTCCACCCTCAATATTATGTGTATTCAAGATGACGGATGTGTGGCGTCATTACCGAGGTATTCCCCGGTTGAAATATTTGAGAAGTCAGCATCGCCATCTTGGGACACTCAATTATTCCAGCACAAGTTTAGATAAAGTCACTCCCAAGATTCTATGTGGACGAAGGGAAGGTGTGAGGGAGGGGTAGGGGCCTGAGTGTGTGTGTGTGTGTGTGTGTGTGTGTGTGTGTGTGTGTGTGTGAGGGAGGGGCTTGAGTGTGTGTGTGTGTGTGTGTGTGTGTGTGTGTGTGAGGGAGGGGCTTGTGTGTGTGTGTGTGTGTGTGTGTGTGTGTGAGGGAGGGGCTTGAGTGTGTGTGTGTGTGTGTGTGTGTGTGTGTGTGTGTGTGTGTGAGTGTCTGTGTGTGTGTGTGTGTGTGTGTGTGTGTGTGTGTGTGTGTGTGTGAGGGAGGGGCTTGAGTGTGTGTGTGTGTGTGTGTGTGTGTGTGTGTGTGTGTGTGTGTGTGTGTGTGTCCCACTTGTGAGGTAAACACAACACCAGCCAGAAGGAGTGTAAACAGAGGTTGAGATGTGGTGGCCATGCACTGTAGAGACGCAGCCAAGAACAAACACCAAGTAAACAAATAATGATCCTACTGTTTACCTGTCTACACACACACACACACACACACACTGACTTAACCCTTAATTAACACATAAACACACACACACACACACTGACTTAACCCTTAATTAACACACACACACACACACACTGACTTACCCTTATCACACACAAATAAACACACACTGACCTACCCTTAATTAACACACACACACACACACACACACACACTGACTTACCCTTAATTAACACACACACACACACACTGACTTACCCTTATTTAACACACACACACACACACACACACACACACACACACACACACACACACACTGACTTACCCTTATTTAACACACACACACACACACACTGACTTACCCTTATCACACACAAATAAACACACACTGACTTACCCTTATTTAACACACACACACACACACACTGACTTAACCCTTAATTAACACATACACACACACACACACTGATTTACCCTTATCACACACAAATAAACACACACTGACTTACCCTTAATTAACACACACACACACACACACACTGACTTACCCTTAATTAACACATACACACACACACACACACACACACACACACACACACACACCGACTTAACCCTTAATTAACACAAATAAACACACACTGACTTAACCCTTAATTAACACACACACACACACACACACTGACTTAACCCTTAATTAACACACACACACACACACACACACACACACACACACGACAAAAGGGAGAGGTAGGGACAGACAAGGCGCCACCACCACCACACCCTTATCTGGTCATATTTCCTGTACTTGTGTGGTCCTTTACTGTAATGTGGCGCCTTTGTAACCTTTGTCCTTACTAATTACTCCTACACCAACATATAATAATTAGTACTTAGGAGAAACAAAAGGAGACTGACAATGGGTGGTGGTAGTGGTAGTAGTAGTAGTAGTTGTTGTTGTTGTTGTTGTTGTTGTTGTTGTTGTTGTTGTTGTTGTGGTGGTGGTGGTAGTAGTTGTGGTGGTGGTGATGGTGATAGTAGTAGTAGGAGTCGTGTTGGTGGTGGTGGTAGTAGTAGTAGTAGTTGTTGTTGTTTTGGTGGTGGTGATAGTAGTAGTAGGAGAGGTAGGTGGAGTTCTAGTAGTAGGAGTCGTGTTGGTGGTGGTGGTAGTAGTAGTAGTTGTTGTTGTTTTGGTGGTGGTAATAGTAGTAGTAGTGGTAGGAAGAGGAGAAGGAGACCGACCTCCAAACTAGGAAGGAAGTTTACCCCTCCCTTAACTTCCCCCCCCCCCCTCCTCTCTCTCAACTAAAATTACCAAATCTAACCTAACCCAAGCACCCAGACACCTCGCAGGGGAAAATAATAACCGCATAAGCAATATTATATAGAAATTGAATGGAGTGTCGCCCTGGAAAAGAGGAGATGCATATTTTTAACCTAATCTAAGATACAAGTATATTATGTAATCATTCCTGTAACCCGCGAACACTAATTAGAAGTAGAAAATATTATACGTTCCTGGATATAAAATGAGCAAAATCTGATGTAAACTAAGTTGATATTGTTTCTCCTGTGGGAAAATAAGAATTAAGAAAAATTGTTCCCTGTTTCTAGCCAGAGTTTGAAAATAGTGGTTGTGAGGGAGAGAGCAGTGTTGCCACCACGGAGAGCACACGTTTACCTCAACATAAACAAGCAGGGTGTGAAAACAAACCCGGGAAGAATTGTATCAGCAGGTGCTTACTGTGTCCTACCCCCAATACTCCCAACCTCACTCCCTCCCCTAACACTACTACCAAGAGATTACCACAACAACCATACCACTACCATAGCAATACCACAACAACCATACCTTTACCATAGCAATACCATAACAACCATACCACTACCATAGCAATACCACAACAACCATACCACTACCAACAGATTATCACAACAACCATACCACTACCATAGCAATACCACAACAACCACACCACTACCATAGCAATACCATAACAACCATACCACTACCACAACAACCATACCACTACCATAGCAATACCACAACAACCATACCTTTACCATAGCAATACCATAACAACCACACCACTACCACAACAACCATACCACTACCATAGCAATACCACAACAACCATACCACTACCATAGCAATACCACAACAACCACACCACTACCAAGAGATTACCACAACAACCATACCACTACCATAGCAATACCACAACAACCATACCACTACCAAGAGATTACCACAACAACCATACCACTACCAAGAGATTACCACAACAACCACACCACTACCATAGCAATACCACACCACTACTATACCACTACCATAGCAATACCACAACAACCACACCACTACCAAGAGATTACCACAACAACCATACCACTACCATAGCAATACCACAACAACCACACCACTACCAAGAGATTACCACAACAACCATACCACTACCACAACAATACCGCGTCAACCACACTACTACCAATTCAACCACACCACTACCACAACAACCATACCACTACCACAACAACCATACCACTACCACAACAACCACACCACTACCACAACAACCACACCACTACCACAACAACCACACCACTACCACAACAACCACACCACTACCACAACAACCACACCACTACCACAACAACCACACCACTACCACAACAACCACACCACTACCACAACAACCATACCACTACCACAACAACCATACCACTACCACAACAACCACACCACTACCACAACAACCACACCACTACCACAACAACCACACCACTACCACAACAACCACACCACTACCACAACAACCACACCACTACCACAATAACCACAGCACCACCACAACAACCACACCACTACCACAACAACCACAACACTACCACAACAACCACACCACTACCACAACAACCACACCACTACCACAACAACCACAGCACCACCACAACAACCACACCACTACCACAACAACCACACCACTACCACAACAACCACAGCACCACCACAACAACCACAACACTACCACAACAACCACACCACTACCACAACAACCACACCACTACCACAACAACCACAGCACTACCACAACAACCACACCACTACCACAACAACCACACCACTACCACAACAACCACAGCACCACCACAACAACCACACCACTACCACAACAACCACACCACTACCACAACAACCACAGCACCACCACAACAACCACAGCACCACCACAACAACCACACCACTACCACAACAACCACAACACTACCACAACAACCACACCACTACCACAACAACCACAGCACCACCACAACAACCACACCACTACCACAACAACCACAACACTACCACAACAACCACACCACTACCACGTCAACCAAACCACCAAGGAGAGTGTTAAAGGTTAAAGAAAAGATGGCTAGGAGTGGGGTACAGAGAAGTGGGGGGGGGGCTGGGGGGGGGAGGCTAGAGAATTTAGGGTAATAGATAGGAAACGAATGTGCTAAAGGAATGAAAGGGGCTTGAAGGAAGAGAGGATAATATTATGACGGAGGGATGACAGGGACTTAAAGGGGGAAATTTTGTGTTGGTAACTCTGGAGCAACTGAATCCTCCAAACTATTCCAAGCAACAGAACACCATTATTTTTGTTTGTTCATCTGGTCCTGTTTACTGGCATACTTTGGAGGAATTAAGGCACTCCAATATAACAAAAGTGAATTACCCCCTTCAGGGACCCACGTGGTGTAGTCAGAAAGTTGAAGGTTAGTGAGTCCTTCAAACATTGCCACGAAACACGACCTACATTGAAGGAGCTTGTTTCGTGGTATATAGTTAGGAGGAATCAGAAGCCACCAGGTCTCATACACGATCACAGGGGACTTTAGGGAATCAACCTTTTGTGGCCAATTTGGAGTTAATGTAGGCCTCCAAACTCTATCATAAAACACGTCTCTACAGTCTTATGTTAAGGGGTTCTGTTACCTGGCATTGTTTGGAGGAATCAGTATCCTTCAAAAATCTCATAATAGGTTACTCCCGTTAAGAGAGGGTGTAACAGAAGAAATAAAAGGAGAAGCACCAGTCCAGAGAAATGACAAGAGACACTCGCTCAAAAGCTAGTTAACTCCGCCAGTCAGTCAGTTATTGTTTCCATGGCTGCTTCACATGTTTACGATTGCTTCAGTGCCAACCAGAAAAGAATAATCTAAATTAATCTAAAGGTTCGAAACTAGTTGACAGAGTTAAGGGACCCTGTGATGTAGTCAGAAAATTGGAGGTAATTGATTCCTTCAAATATTGCCACGAAACACCAGCTACATGGAATGAGATTATTTCGTGGCTTAATCAGGAGGAATCAGAAGCCTTCAATTTTCATACACAATCACAGGGTCCTTAAGAATCATTTGGGCGAGAGTGGACTAGGAGAGAGATGAAGAGGTCAAAGGAAAGGCAAGGGTCATCAGCAGGGTGAGACTTAACCACCACCACCACCACCACACAGACTGTCTGGCTCCTCTTCTCTCACCAACAAATACGATCTTTGTGTCTGTCCTCGGTGCCTCTCTCTCTCTCTCTCTCTCTCTCTCTCTCTCTCTCTCTCTCTCTCTCTCTCTCTCTCTCTCTCTCTCTCCACACAGACTGTCTGGCTCCTCTTCTCTCACCAACACATACGAGCTTTGTGTCTGTCCTCGGGGCCTCTCTCTCTCTCTCTCTCTCTCTCTCTCTCTCTCTCTCTCTCTCTCTCTCTCCTACTACTTGTGTCTGTCCTTGGTGCCTTTCTCTCTCTCTCTCTCTCTCTCTCTCTCTCTCTCTCCTAATACTACTACTACTACTACTGTATACCTCTCCAGAGTAAACACTGTGACGTCACCACCTGCTGCTACTTTCACGTACTCACCACCATCCTAAGAGAGAGAGAGAGAGAGAGAGAGAGAGAGAGAGAGAGAGAGAGTGTAAAAACAGTCCTTCCCCTACAGTTTACCTCTCACCGACGTATTATTCTCTCTCTCTCTCTCTCTCTCTCTCTCTCTCTCTCTCTCTCTCTCTCTCTCTCTCAGGAGACCATCAACTAAATCATTGATGCTCTATGAGTGACGATATGTAAGCAGGGGTACCAACACACACACACACACACACACACACACACACACACACACACACACACACACACACACACACACCTTCTATCTCCATTAAATTTTTACATTAAACAAACATTTTACGGTAATATATAAAAATCAAAAGCACTAACAAAAACAATACTACTACTACTACTACTACTACTAATAATAATAATAATAATAATAATAATAATAAACGAAGCTATAAGAATACTAAGTGAGGTGTATTGATTGAGTGAGTGGAATGCCACCTGTTCACGGCCTGGTCAGGTGTTGGTGGTAGTGGTGGTGTTATTCTGACTATGGTGGTGAGCACACACATATCCCCTTCCTTCTCCACTTACACACACACACACACACACACACTAACTATCTCTCTTTCTCCCTTTCTCTCTCTTACACGCACACACACACACACACAAACACTATCTCTCTCTCTCTTACACACACACACACAAACTAACTAACTATCTCTATCTCTCTCTCTTACACACACACATACACATACACACTAACTATCTCTCTCTCTCTCTCTCTCTCTCTCTCTCTCTCTCTCATACGTGCAAATACAAATATACATAAATCATAAAAGTGCAAAAGAAAAACTTAACCTTGTACTAATAATATAATAGGACCAGATAAGTTGTGTTTATATAATTATACGGTACAAAAAAAGAAAAGAAAACAATCTTGATGTCAACAAAACAAAGTGTATTACATGGTGAAGTTACAAGAAACATTATATTAAAAAAAAAATAATTAAG
>JAWQEG010004776.1:7500-11033 GCA_033782935.1 Petrolisthes cinctipes | reverse complement strand
TATCTATCTATCTATCTATATCTGTCTGTCTGTCTATCTATCTGTCTGTCTTCTAGTGGTTCTGTCTGGAGCGTCTTGATGGGGTCGAGTTCCAAGTGGTTGAGTCCAGCTTTCATTGTCTGGTTTTACAGTTGAAGAGGCTAAAGGATTCTATTATATTATTATTAGGTAAGACATGGGTAGTTAGTTAGTTTGTTGGTTTGTTGGTGATAACTTGATATAAAGGCATATTATGTATTCATTTAATTTTACATAATATATAATATATTAGTTTTTATTCTTTTTAATGTTATGTAAATGTTATGTATTCTGGTTTTCGTTCGTTGTAACTGGAGTACTGTGGTATTTTTTATATATTGTAATGTGAGCTTGCACCAAGGGAACAGTGTGTGTGTGTGTGTGTGTGTGTGTGTGTGTGTGTATTATATTTTTGTATAGGGTGTTGTAGCGTGCTTACAGTGTTATAGTGTGTAGTAGTGTGTAGTGTGAGTGAGTGTGGTGGGTGACAATGGTAGCGTGGTGGTGAGTGTATATACCAGTGAGAGGGGGAGCATAGGAGGAGTGAGTGAGTGAGTGAGTGAGTGTACCAGTGGCATGTAGGAGAATGTGGAAAGCTGGTAGTATGGCAGCGTAGAAAATGTGTCAGGCTATTCTAGTGTAGAGAGTGAGAGTGTCAGTGTGAGTGTAGAGAGATTGTGCCATGTAAAAAGTGCGTGTGTGGAGTGAAGTGCGTTGACCTGCTCTATATTTCAACATCCCATGCAGCCTTCACCTCTCATGGTATATTCAGTAGGCGTCATGGGTCGCCACCTGACTCACCTTTAGCTATTCTCGTCCCGGGGAAATAATCTCCCTTGGCCTATTATATATATCCGGTTTACCCTGAATACAAAAAAATAATGGAGTCCCGAGTGATGAAATGGGTGTGTTCAGAATAACTGGAAAAGTCTGTGTTACGCTTGGTTTTCTTTGGTTTGGACATGAATGAATTGTACCTTAAATTTAATGTAAATGACAAATGCAGGATGGAATATAGTGCTGTATTGTAATGATATGTTTTATTTGCTTTAGTTAATTCGAGCATACTGAACTGAAGAGGAAAAGAGAAGACTGCTCTGGCCCTGAAATTACTGGTCCGAAATTAGTCACACAACAAATGCTGATTGCAGTCACAAATTTATTATGACTGTCCTTTCAGCATATTGCAGGCTACAAATATTTCTCTGCACTCTATGTTAAAACTAGACCGAATCGAGTAAATATATTAAGGAATCTTGTTTCCTTTTTTTAATAGTTTGGGATCAGGGTAATATTATTCCCTTGAAAGAATCTAGCCTCATCCTTCTGTAATGAAAAACGTGAAGATTGGAGGATAGAAAGAGATGAACCTAGAGAATTAAAGGATAGAGAGAGATGAACCTGGAGAATTAAAGGATAGGAAGAGATGACCCTGGAGAATTGGAGGATAGGAAGAGATGAACTTGGAGAATTAAAGGATAGAAAGAGATGAACTTGGAGAATTAAAGGATAGGAAGAGATGAACCTGGAGAATTAAAGGATAGGGAGAGGAGAATAACGTGGAGAAATTATTAGAGAATCTGCATAGGCAAGTCCCCCTTCTCGTAATGCTAAGAAGTCAACACATTTGCATAGTATGATGGCGGAGTGGATTAAGACGTCCCACAGCGTTTATATGCAGAGTGAAGTCCACCTGCCCCGAGGCTCCAGTTTTCCATGCATAGTGAATGAGATGTTGGGTGAGGAAAGGAAGGAAGGAAGGAAGGAAGGAGGGACTGGTGGTGTGTGTAGAAGAAGACCACCCTCTCTATTCGTACCCATCGAGATCGTTCACACCTTCGTTTCCTTATTTATATATATATAGATTTTTTTTTTTTTTTTTTTTTTTTTTTTTTTTTTTGTGTCGTTCCCACAGTCTTGCATGCTTCTCCAGACCTTGCTACTGTTCATTCATTCATTTATTCATTCGTTATATACACCTTTGTTATTCTTCCTCATATTATACACTTTTGTTATTCTTCCTTAGTTTTTAATAAATCGTACATTCCACAACTTTGTATTGTTCTTAAGTAATTTCACACGTTCACTTCTACCTCACAATAGTTTTGATGCATATTTTATCAACATCGTCATTCGTCCCATATTCTTACGGACCCTATGACAGACTGAGGGCATGAATATTAGGTATACTTAGCAAAAACAGAAATGAAGTTTACGCCAGTACACTTATAATTTTTTATATATATATATGAATGAGGTTTTACGTGACTCAGCCAGGCCAGACCAGGTAAAGGAATATGAAGGGAAAACGGGGAAACACACACACACACACACAGACAGAGAGCGCAGTTTAAATGATTTACCTGGTGACGTCAAAGTGCTCCCGAAAATGCTAATGGCTCGGTAATTACCAGGCATAATCCGCTTCCTCTAAATTTAACACTCCATGCTTAAGCGCTTGGGGGAAATTTTAAGTTTTTTTATTATCTGCATCTTTGATATTTGTTTTCCACTCAGCTGTAAAACTTTTAACCTCAATTTCAGTTTTATTCCCTCTTCTCAATAATAATTTTTCCACAAGTTATCAATAAGTTTTTTTTTCCCTACTTCCCTTTAAATTTTTCTCACTAACCTTTGACTTTTTTTTTTTATCACTTAAATAATAATATAATTGTTTTGTGCTTTGTTTTCTACACATCTCTTAAAATATATCTGACTTCTCTTTATTTTATTTTATTTATTTATTTTTTTTTATGTCATTTCTGTCTGACAACCAATTAAAATATTCATCAGAAAACATCCCCTGAAAACGTCACCAATATTTCTGCATCAATGTATCAGTTAATTCCGGCAAATTAACTTGATAATATAAATAACACTGACAATATTATCAAATCCACTCTCTCTTGCTAGTAAATCAGTGACATCAACAGTGAAAATTTACCCATGACATCACCTCATTAAACACACGACTCTGACCACTTCTCAAAATTAACTCTCTATTGACAACCCCGGTGACAACACATTAAAACAAGTAAACACCACATTGACATCACCCGTGACAACACATTATAACAAACACGACATTGCCAACACCCGTGACATCATATTAAAAGCAAACAAACACCCCATTGACAACACACTGTCAACACATTAAAGTAAACACCACATTAATATCACCCGTGACAACACAATCATGAAAACAAACAGACACACACCCAATTTACAACACCCCTGACAACACATTATAGGGAACAATAACCCCATTACCAACAACAACAACAACAACAACAACACCTCATTGCTACACAACCCCTCAGAGGACAGTTGCCAGTCAGTGTCGTGAGATGAGTCAACACCCCATTCTGACAGCACTGCCTTCAAACTGTCTGCCAGGGTCTCCAAGTTAATTAATCAATCAATCAGCCTATCACTCAGGTGGGCTCCATCTCTGACCCCTCCCCCCCATCCCCCCCTCCTCCTCCCACCTCGTAGGATGCACCACCTTACTGAAT
>JAWQEG010004776.1:0-2500 GCA_033782935.1 Petrolisthes cinctipes | reverse complement strand
AATAATAATAATAATAATAATAATTATTATTATTATTATTATTATTATTATTATTATTATTATTATTATTATTATTATTATTATTATTATTATTATTATTATTATTATTATTATTGAAAAGTTGAAACTATTAGGAGTACTGACTGATAAAGAATATCTTGTCTTATATTGAAAGAAAAAGGACAAAGAGGAATGCACGATTAGAATATATATATGACTAGGGAAAATATGACTTTAGATAGATAAACAACGAGAAATAGTATACGACCAGAAAGACAACGACCAGGAAGGATATACGACTATGAATGCATCAATTTTACACGGTAAGAGACAGAGAGGAAGGCGACTGAAACACGCGACTGAGCCTCTTGTCAGTAGCTCGTGTTTATCTGGCCAAACACAGACACAGGTATCGCGTGTGAATGGGGACGTGTGGATAGCAGGCTTGGGACAATGATACCCTGATAATGTGTGTGTGTGTGTGTGAGAGAGAGAGAGAGAGAGAGAGAGAGAGAGAGAGAGAGAGATGGTAAATGATTGCATGTGTTTAGGAAGGAAGAGGCAGCGATAGAAATAGAGTTATAGGTTTAGACATAATGTGTGTGTGTGTGTGTGAGAGAGAGGAAGAGGGAGAGAGAGAGAGAGAGAGATGGGGGGGGGGGAGAGATGGTAAACGATTGCATGTGTTTAGGAAGGAAAATAAGCAGAGATAAAATTAGAGATATATTCGTAGGTTTTAACATAATATACTCCGTCGTCCATCCCGACACATGAAAACTCGACTGAGAAAATTAACCCTTGGTCTTGTTTTAGCCAAAAGAAATTAAAAAAGAATATATATAGTTCAGTGACTTTCTTTTAGCTTCGCATTTTTTTGCAATATATTTCCTTTCGTTTATTTCCCTTCGTTTCCTATGTCCATTTTATCGTCTATTGCTTCGCATCTTTGCAACGTGCCTCACTTTTCTCTTTACCCTGTCCTCCAGATCCAATATCCTCAGTATTGCGTGTGTGTGTGTGTGTGTGTGTGTGTGTGTGTAGTGTAGGTATGTGTGTTTGTATAGAGGGTAGATGTGTACAGTGCATAGTGTGTGTGTGTGTGTGTGTATGTGTGTGTGTGTGTATAGAGTGTAGGTATGTGTGTGTGTGTGTGTGTGTGTGTGTGTGTGTGTGTGTGTAGGTATGTGTGTTTGTATAGAGGGTAGATGTGTACAGTGCATAGTGTTGGTGTGTGTGTGCGTATAGAGTGTAGGTATGTGCGTGTGGTGTGTGTGTGTGTGTGTGTGTGTGTGTGTTTGTCATTGTCTCTTCAAGTTATTTTATTCGTTGTTATTAAAGTTTCCCTTTCAATTTTCCTTTGTGTTTCCCTCTTGTATTCAATTATTACCTCCCTATCACAACATTCCATTCATTTTGCTATATAATTATTCCCTCATACTATTAAACTCATTAGCATAGTTTTCATATCATCAACAACCTGAGCATTTAGCATTTAGAGTTTAACATTTATTTCCATACAACTGCAATACTGTATACCATCGCATATGCCATTGCAATATAAAAACAATATTTCTCTACTGTCTAGAAACTATAGATGATGTGACAGAAAAAAAAATACAACTCAGTGTCTCTGGAAGCGCCAAAACACAGACTTAGAAAGAATCCAGATGGCGAAGATTATTGCCCCTGCCCCCTCTCCCCCCCCCCAAAAAAAAAAAAAAAAAAATATGACCGTGGTTCCATCCTTCCCTCAAACTGGTCACTGATTTTGGCATTTCAAACTGCAGTAAGCCGTGTGTGTCTTCATGCTTGTACGTGCTTGGCCTGGGGTTGAGCGTGCGGGGAATTGGATCATGGGTGTGTGTGTGTGTGTGTGTGTGTGTGTATTCTCATATGGTATATATATATTTATCTCGTCTATATCTGCCTCCTTTACTCACGCCTTTCTTCCCGTCTATCTAGTTATTTCTATATCTATCTGTCTTTCGATGAATATAGTTTTCTTTCTCACTGTAGAGGTATATATTTCCCACGGTCGAGTTAGTAACGTGATATTTCCTAGTGCCTGTCTGTTATTCCGCGCGTCTGTGAGTCTACATGTCTGTATGTGTGTTTTGTTTTGTCTTTCCGGTCGCTACATGTTCTCTCTATTCTGGTACCAATAAAAACAAATGGGTGGACTTTAAAGTATTTATCAAGGTGTGTGTATATATGCGTTTGTATGTTGTGTGTAATGGTAAGGAAAAGTGAATGTGTGTGCAGTAGTGTTTGGGAAAAGGTTCGTTGTGTGTGTATGTATGTATGTATGTATGTATGTATGTATGTATGTATGTGTGGCCAGAGCGTGTGTGCTACTGTTGTGCTTGTTAGTGAGTCCGTCTGTGTGTCTTACGCTCCAATGACTCGATAAGTGCCAGTGTCTGTGGAATAGACTGGTGTGTGTGTGTGTGTGTGTGTGTGTTCAGCTCCCTCCTCTCTATACAGTCATCATAATCATCAT
>JAWQEG010004775.1:7500-26936 GCA_033782935.1 Petrolisthes cinctipes | reverse complement strand
CACACACGCACACGCACACACACACACACAAACACAGACACACACACACACACAAAACTACCACTTCCATAAGCACCATTTCCATCATTGCTATCTAGTCCCATCCTACTATACCACTCTCATTCTTCCACTATCTCCACCAATATCTCCACCACTCTATCCAATATCTCCACCACTCTACTCCTTCTTGTGTCGTCAGTAGTAACCTCTCTCCCACCACTGTGAAAGGTGTTAGTGTCTCTTCACCGTCTCCACCAATGCCACCTTGCTTTCGTTTTTTTTTTATAATCTTCACCTTCCTCGGTTTAGAGAGAGAGAGAAAAAATATATATATACGGTATATTTATAACTCATATCCGTCTCCTCTCCATCACTTCGAGTAACTTCTCCATCACCACCATCACGAGTACCTTGCCGTCCCCAACAATACAGTACCTTCACCACCACCACTACCACCCCCTCCACCACTACACGTAATTCAATATATCACCGCCAACCCATTGTGTATAAACCTGTCAGGAAGCTCATTGCCAAAACTCATAAATAGTGGGATATTTCGCAACCCAAGCACCCATGATTTAGAACACGAAAAGTTATGTATATTATTATTATTTGCCCATCAACGCTGGATATACAAAAGCTTTATTCTGATCATAAGCTGAGGTTTGCTGCCATAGGGTATAGTTACTGTTAGTTCCTCAGGATCGATAAATTAGTCGTTTACTTGTTTAGGAAATAGACTTGTGCCATCGACTGCACGAGGGTCAATAATTAAGTGAGTTTTATATAAGTTGGTGAATTGGAGGGCGACTGATTACTTCAAACTATGCCAGGAAGTAGAGTACCTCAATGTGGGAACTCCTTTTTTTTTTTTTTTTTTTTTTTTTTTTTTTTTTAAGGTTATCTATAAACTACAATTAGCCCAAAAAGGGAACTGTTTTTGTAGCATTTTCTTTTTGTAGGGTTATCTGTACACTACAGTTAGCCCAATATGGGAACTTTTTTTTTTTTTTTTTTTTTTTTTTTTTTTTTTTTTTTCTCCTTACAATTAGCCCACAGCATGATTATAACCCACCTCCATATGTCAGACAAATATCTATGATTGATGTTTAAGGGGATAGTATACTTATGGTACATTGGAGTGCCTTGATCCCTCCAAATAATTTTACCAGGAAACAGACCCAGATAGGAGAAAAAATAATGGTATCCTCCTGTTGCCTGGAATAGTTTGGAGGAATCATTTGCTCCAGATTTACCACCACCACCACCACCACCACCACCCAAAACAATGTGCTATATATATATGTCCCCTTAATTAATTATGTGATATTCATTAACTTACCCCCACGTCCCTTTTGACATCAGTGAATTCCCTATGTGGTCATATATAAAGTGAGATAAAATTGTCAGATAAGAAAGTTAGATTAAATAAGTCACATAAAAGAGTCTGATAAATTAGTGAGATAGTCAGATAAAATAAGTGAAATATAAATAGTCAGATAAATATAGTCAGATTAAAAGAATGAAATAAAAATAGTCGGATAAAAAAAAGTCAGATAAAATAAGTGAAATAAAAATAGTCAGATATAATAAGCGAAATAAAAATAGTCAGATAAAAAATAAGTAAAATAAAAATTGTCAGATAAAATAAGCGAAATAGAAATAGCAAGATAAAAAAAGTCAGATAAAATAAGTGAAATAAAAATAGTCAGATAAAATATGTGAAATAAAAATAGTCAGATAAAGAAAGTCAGGTAAAATAAGTTAAATAAAAATAGTCAGATAAAAATATAAAAATAATCAGATAAAATAGTCAGATAAAAAGAGTCAGATAACTTGTCAGAGAAAGAGTACTTGGCGTAGAGAGGACTGACTGAGTGGTCGTGTTCTTTTCACAGAGCTCGGCAACCCTTTTACTGCTTAGGGAGAGTTTCATACGCTTTCATCGTGATAAGATCAGCTCTGACCTTGTAGGAGGCGTGAGGCGGGGAGAGCAGAGGACAGACAGACAGACAGACAGACAGACAGAAGGGAGGGAGGGAGACAAGAAGGAAGACAGACATGAAGCAAGGAAACGTCGTGAAGATGTGAGAAAGGAATGAAAGTACATGGAAGGAGATAATGGAATGAAAGTGGGAAGAAACGAATGAAAGGAAGTAGGAAGGAATGATGAATCGAACGAAGGAAGGATAGAAAATATAAATAAATGGAAGGGAGGACCTGAGGAACCATAAAACGAAAGAAGAGGAAAGAAGGGACGAGGGAACGAGGACAAGAAAGTAGGAAGGAAGGAGTGTGTGTATGTGTGGGAAGGGGAAGGGAGGGAAGCGTGAGTGAGGTTGGAGGGCGTGCTTGGGTCGTTGTTTTAAGGGTGGAGGAGGGAGGGGTCCAGGGAAAGGTCGTGAGGTAGGAAAGACGAAGGCCACGTGTGTGTGTGTGTGTGTGTGAGAGAGAGAGAGAGAGAGAGAGAGAGAGAGAGAGAGAGAGAGAGAGAGAGAGGTAATTAAGACGTCATAAGTGTAGTCAGATTCACAGTGTAGGAGAAATGTGATTAGAAATATTAAACAGGGAGTGAGTAGTGAGGGAGAGGACGCCACTGTACTCTATCTTTTACCTTTTATTGCCTATCTGAATGAGGTAACTAAAAGACGGAGAGTGGAGGTGGAATGGAATGAGCTGGGATAATTTTACCACCACGATTTGACTCTATTGTCTTGTAGTATTTTGTTCACGTGAATTACATCTTTCAATCCACAACTCTTTATACCACCGAACTGACACGTGGATCTTCTTGCGTTAAGTGTGCAGGAAACTCTCAAACATGACCATGTATTTAAAATATAATGATAATAATAATAATAATAATAATAATAATAGTAATAATAATAATAGTAATAAAAAAATTGATGAAGAACGAAACTTGGTTTGATGATCCCGTAGACTTTAATGTAGAGGAAGAAGAGTGTTGGGAAGAAAAGGACAGAAAAAGTAGTTAGAAGAGAAAGAGAGAAATAAGAAACATGTGAACTCGTCCCACAGCCAGTGTAGTAGTCGTGGGATCCCTCTACATTAATGGACCCCGTGATGTAGTCAGAAAGTTGGAGGTTAGCGAGTCCTTCAAACATTGCCACGAAACACCACCTACATGGAAAAAGCGTGTATCGTGGCATAGTCTGGGAGAATCAGAAGCCTCCAATTTTCATACACGATCACAGGGTCCTTAAGGTGATAATCCGTCGTCGACAAAGTGGAGGGATACTGATTCCTCCAAACATATGCTGGAAAATATATCCCCTACTTGTGATAGTTTGTATATCTTAGCATAGTTTGGAGGGGGTCAATAGCCTTCCAATTTAGCCACAAAAGACGACCTCCTTCTTAAAGCGATGAAAGTATGATATATTTTCTGTGGTATTACCTGAATATCTGTGATGCCATCTGTGACGTATTCCCATAATCTTAACCCTCTCTCTATAATCCCATCTACTACCTGTTCTATCATTCTTTCACTACTTGTCCCCAATACCTGTCCTACCATCTCTTCCCCCATCAGTCCCTTCTACCTATCCCCCCCATCAGTCCCCATCACCTGTTTCCACCACCTCTCCCATCCACCTGTCCCCTCCACCTCTCCCCTCCACCTCTCCCCTCCACCTGTCCCCTCCACCTATCTCACCACACCCTGTCCCCTCCACCCTCTTTCCACGAACAAATCTCTTCACCCACTGCCCTTACTTACCACTCCATCTCTCTCTCCTTCCCTCTCTCTTCCTAGTTCTCTTGCTTCCTGCTTTTCTTGTTTCCTTTTGCACTCCCTCCTTCTCTCTCTCTCTCTATCTCTCACCCTCTTGCACTCCCTCCTTCTCTCTCACTCTCCCTCTACACACACACACACACACACACACACACACACACACACACACACACACACACACACACTATCCAGCCCGTAGTGTGATGTTATGGAGATTAGATTAGTGGACCTTGACATTTGACCTATAGGCGACGGGAATATTTATAGATGCACTTCTTCTGTGGTCGGGATAAGCACTCGTGATAAGAGCTTGACTCATCATGGCATTCCCAGTCGATCTCTGCATGGCGGGGTGGGTGGTGGGAGTGTGTGTGTGTGTGTGTGTGTGTGTGTGTGTGTGTGTGTGTGTGTGTGTGTGTGTGGAGGGGGAGTGTGTGTGTGTGTGTGTGTGGATGGGGAGTGAGTGTGTGTGTGTGTGTGTGTGTGTGTGTGTGTGTGTGTGTGTGTGTGTGTGTGTGTGGAGGGGGAGTGTGTGTGTGTGTGTGTGTGTGTGTGTGTGTGTGGAGGGGGAGTGTGTGTGTGTGTGTGTGTGGATGGGGAGTGAGTGTGTGTGTGTGTGTGTGTGTGTGTGTGTGTGTGTGTGTGTGTGTGTGTGTGGAGGGGGGGAGGGGGATGTACCACTGTTGTTGTTTTTGCTCTTTTTGTTGTTGTTGTCGTCGTCGTTATTGTATGTTCTATTGTTATTGTGCAGGTAAGATTGTTATTGCTTTTGTTATGGTAAATTGGAGGGTTACTAAATCCTCCAAATATAATGTTACTAATGTTACTAATAGGGGATTTGTTTTGTGATATCGTTTGGAGGATTCAAGAGTCCTTCAATTACCAAAAATAGGTTCTCCACTTAATGATATTGCCTTAAGGGGAGGATGTAGTTTTGGAGATAAAGATTCCTCCAAGCTATTCCCATCAACGGGACACCATTATTTTAACTAATCTGATCCTGTTTCCTGGCATACTTTGGATGAATCAAGGCACTCTAATGTACCAAAAGTATACTCTCCCTTCAACAGTATATCACATAACATATTGCCTACTCGCATACTGATATAACTTTTTTTTTATTGCATCATTTCGCTCCCTGCAAGATACATATCCCAATTAACCTTTTCCTTGTTAACCTTTTTTTACTGCTTCGTTTCGCTACCTGCAAGATACGTATCCCAATTAACCTTTTCCTCGTTAACATTACACACATACCCCGCAAAATGATGTGAAAATATTTTAATGTTAACTTACTATCTCAGGAATTTATCGTAATGTCGTGATAAGGTTAGGTTAGGTTAGGTTAGGTTAGGTTAGGCCTCGTCAACATTCACCAGGCCAATGGGATGAACTTTAGGTTAGGTTAGGTTAGGTAAGGTAAGGTTAAGTTAGGTTAGGTTAGGTTAGGTTAAGTTAGATTAGGTTAGGCCTAGTCAACACTCACCAGGCCAATGGGATGAACTTTAGGTTAGGTTAGGTTAGGTTAGATTAGGTTATTGTGCAGAGTAGTGTAAAGTAGTGTGGAGAATAGTCTAGAGTAGTGAGGAGGGTAGTGCAAAGTATTGTGGAATAGTGTAGAGAATAATGGAAAGTATTGTGGAATAGTGGAGAGTAGAGCAGAGTAGTTCAGAGTCAGTGTTGCACAATGTTGGGGTCGAAAATAAACGTTAATCATATTCGACACTGACATTACGAGTAGATTAACACCTACAGATATATGGGTCAACATTTTAGTTGTGTGTAGTCCAATACTAAACGTCAAATGTCATATGGGTAAACTTTAGGAACATTTATATATGGACATTACAGTAGAAGTTTTTTTTTTTTTTTTTTTTTTTTTTTTACAGGAAATGTCATTAGTTTGGTGAGTGGACTGTAAAACTAATGTCGCCTCTTATGTTGGTTGGTTTGATTTTTCTATTCCTCTGTTGATTGTGAATTGGAGGACAACTGATTCCTACAAACTATACCAAGGAAACAAAGGACCTCATTGTTTGTTATTAATAGGGGACTCGTTTCAATGGCATAATTTGTAGGACTAGTATGCTCTCCAATTCACCATTAAGAGATTCGAATCCCCCTTCATAAGATACCCTCACCTCTCTGTTTTCTCCATGGTATGCAACGCCATCTAAAGTCAGACACAATCAAGATCTTTGTATTCCCGGAATGCGACCTTGAGAAGCTAAGGTGTTGAAGGATGATTTTTGCTGAACCTGAATTAATGTATACGGGGATACTTGTGTGAAAATTACCTATGCAGTTGTAGATACATTGCAACACCACCTGCATTATGAGTCACTAGTTATTATTATTATTATTATTATTATTATTATGCACTTGTAGCATTATGAGTTACCAGTTATAATTATGCACTTGTAGTTACATTGCAACACTACCACCAGCATTATGATTCTGTAGTTATTATTATTATTATTATTATTCACGATCCTGCAATCAGTGAACATGAGTCTAATTCAATAAGTAAATAATAAAACTCCAAGTAAGCTAACCTCCAAGAGTGTATAACCGAACCAAGAGTGATTCAAGAAAGGCACTGCTGTCTCGTTAGTTTCTTACACACACACACACACACACACACACACACACACACACACACACACACACACACACACACACACACACACACAGTTATTCTCCCAGCCCAAGCAGTTCCCTGGGAGAGTAATGCACAAGCTCCAGCCATAAGTTTTGCGTCTGGCCCCAATTTCCTTTCCAGCCAGTGTGGTTTCCGGGTGGAAACAATTATTGCAATGGCTTAATTTTAATTACCTTGAAGCACTCTAACCACTCGCCCTCAAAAACAACACAATAGTGGCAATGGTAACTATAGATGTACAGTTGCCGACAGAAGTTCGTGGACCACAAAGGTAGAAGAAGGTTCTGGAGACTTGGATTCCTTTACCTGTGGCTGAGTCACTGGCTAGACAGTCCCAACCACTCAAACAAACTGCACCATCTTTCGCCAGTGGTGTACCGTCCAGTAATATTAGGCTCTCACTGTCTCCAAACACAACATCTTGCTTCACCATAATGTGCACCAAATATTCTCTTAGCGTTTTCCGAACAAATTCTAATAGGAAATACCTGTAACTATTGATACAAGTACAATGGTTGAAGTTGGTTAGAGATTTTCATTTGGGATATTTATCTCAATTTTAGTGTAAGATGGTTATGTTAAATATTTAGTATCTTGACGTCTTTGCCTTGTACACTCGAACTCGTAATTTCGCGACCACGTACTGTACCAAGATGTTTATGTCATCTGAGCAGGTAACGCTGTGTGCATGGGGAAGGTGTTATTGTAGGCGAAAGATTGTATTATGTCGGTCTACTACTCTGATTCCTCCCCAATCAATGTAACCAGCTCAAATGACATAGACATCTAAGTACGTGGTCGCGAATTTACGAGCTTGAGTGTGCATATGTGGACGAACTATAATACATATACTGTATATATACAGAAAAGAATATGAACAGGCACCCAGTTTATACATAATTGCAACGCAAACCAGGATTTACTAAGAGGTAAATTGGAGCGTCATAATTCCTACAAAGTATGCCAGGAAACAGGACCAGATTAACAAATATAATAGTGGCCTGTTCCTGGAAATAGTTTGGAGGAATCAGTTACTCCAGATTTACCAATAAGAGATTTACACAACTCATCAGGTCACCTCAATGTTAAACGCTGAAATCTACAAGGAAAGCAACAGTGATCTCTCCAAACTATGCCACGAAACAGATCCCCTATTAGTAACATCATGGTCCTGTGTTTCCCGGCAGAGTTTGGTGGAATTAGTAGCCTTCCATTTCGCCAACAAGAGATTCTCCCCCATAAGTGCAGCCTCTACATAGGAGCATAATAATATATCCCAGCCTCACAAATCTCTGGCTCTCGTTAAGGGACCCTGTGATGTAGTCAGAAAATTGGAGATAAATGAGTCCTTCAAATATTACCACGAAACACCACCACCTGTATATTAAGGGGAGGACGTCTTTTTGGTAAACTGGAGTGCTTCTGATTCCTCCAAACATACCACGAAACAGATCCCTTTATTAATAACATTCAGGGGGTCTGTTTCCTGGCAAAGTTTGGAGGAATCAGTAGCACTTCAATTCACCATCATGAGTTCCTTCCCTTAAGAGGTTGTTTCGTTGCATGGCCAGGAGGAATCAGAAGTCTCCAAATTCCATACATTATCACAGGGTCCTTAAGGGTCCAGAAATCGATGCTACGGAGCGGCTTCTCTCTTCCTCATCCCGGAATACTTACTGTATAAACAATTCATAACTCTCTTAATTTTTCTTTCCAAGTTGTGGTTAATGTATGGAGGTGGGGGTTGTCGCTAGTGTGTGTGTGTGTGTGTGTGTGTGTGTGTTCTGTAGTTAGAGTGAGTGGAGGGATAAGTAAAACCATGAAATTATCTAAAGTGTGTGTGTGTGTGTGTGTATGTGTATGTGTATGTTGTGTGTGTGTGTGTGTGTGTGTGTGTGTGTGTGTGTGTGTGTGTGTGTGTGTGTGTTCTGTAGTTAGAGTGAGTGGAAGGATAAATAAAACCATGGAATTATCTAAAGGACCCTATAATGTAGTCTGAAAATTTAAGGTTACTGAATCCTTCAAGTGTTGCCACGAAACAATACCTACATAGAAGGAGCTTGTTTCGTGTCATAGTCGGGAGGAATCAGAGGCCAACATAGATCTCTGATTTGGCAGGCGAATTAGAGACTTCTGATTCCCCCAAAGTTACAGCATCTGTATTGAGAGTGTCTTGTGGCTGGCATAGTTTGGAGAAATCATGTAGTCTCCAATTGGTTGAAAAAAAATTACCCTAGCACCCTTAATGTACCGGTAACGCTTACACAAT
Source organism: Petrolisthes cinctipes (assembly GCA_033782935.1). Taxonomy (NCBI): domain Eukaryota; kingdom Metazoa; phylum Arthropoda; class Malacostraca; order Decapoda; family Porcellanidae; genus Petrolisthes; species Petrolisthes cinctipes. The sequence continues at coordinate 18,251 of JAWQEG010004775.1, read as the reverse complement.
ATTGTCATTAGAAGGTTATCGTTTTATATGTTTGTGTTGGTTCATAGTTTGTTGAGTGAGTATATTATGTCTTCACCAGGTTACACAATATTGTCATTAAAAGATTATAATGTTATGTGTTTGTGATGGTACATGGGTTTGTTGGGTAAGTACGAGTCTTCAACACCAGGAAGTGAATTAGGTCTTGTCTCAGCAGGGGATTAATGTTGCATCACTAACCGCGTCCTCAGACAGTGTTGTAATCCTCCTGAGTGTGTGTGTGTGTGTGTGTGTACATAGTGACTGATGCCACCACTAAGTCTCTGTGGTACGGTCGCTGCCAATAGTCCTGCAACACCTTCACATGAAACTGCCTCGATAAATGGTGTCAAACTATAGCTGTCCGTCTCTGTAATGTTGGTTCATAAGATTCACTCTCACGGCTCAAACACTCGCATTCACTCGTTGTAGGTAAGACTTTAGACCATGACTGTACATATAGGATAGAAAAACCTCACAATTTGTAGACGGAAGTTTATTCTTGGACTACAATGTACTGTTAAAGAGGAAGTCAGTTGTTTTGGAAACCTCCAGACAAAGAATTAAGTTTCCGTCCACAAACTGTGGGATTCCTTAACACCAAGCTTCTCTCCATGTCAAATTGCATCATCCTATCTGTTTACTTCGACGCCCTCTGCCACTATGCAAACCTCAGCACTCCATTTGGCCCTCTGTGGCTGTAAAAGTGAAGGGGTGGGTAGTGGAGGCCCTTTTAATGTTTCTCTGTTTTCTCTATCTTTTTGGAAAAGGGGAGGTCCCTTATATGATTCTTTTGTTTCCCTTTTTTTTTCCTTTATCGAGTTTATATTTCCTGTATTGCGTAAGGGGATGTGAGACTCAGCATTATGTATTATCAGTATTATCGACATTGCATCACGGGCGGCTGCATGGCGAGGTCGAGAGATGTACACACTCACTCCAATTGATATCCCTACAAGAACAGCTTTGATCAGACTCGACCCTGGTACACAAACACCAGCTCAAATCCGCTTACCTTACCGCTGAAGGGGATTAAGTTCTCCCCCCCCCCCTCCACACACACACACACACACCAATAATCCTAACGCACATGGCAAAGGAATTAACCATTTTGTTATCTATTAGAAGAGTGATTTCTTTTGTTTCTCTGCGGTGTCCCTCAATAGTGTAGGATGTTTTCTCTACCTTCTCCTTATATAGTGTAGGGTATTTTCTGTACAGTGTCCCTCTATAGTGTAGGATATTTTCTGTACAGTGTCCCTCTATAGTGTACGATGTTTTCTCTATCTCGTCCCTCCAAAGTGTAAGATGTTTTCTCTGCGGTGTCCCTCTATAGTCAGTCAGATGTGTGAATCAGGAAGGTGGAGTCAGACACAAAAGTCGTGCCGCTTGGCTTGTGTTTTCTGCTTTTCATCATCCATACATGGGTGTGGAACCAACTTAAGCCTGTCTAGAGTTCCCACGAAGGCCGTGTTTTGATGAGTGGTGAAGACTACATACAGACTATACAGATATAATTATTATGTGTGAGTGAGTTAATCTCAGCCACTCGTAATCTGAGGTACTACTGTGCTTCCTGGCATGGTGTGAAGGAATCAATGGCCGTTCTTTTCATTTACGACAGCTGATTCCTTAGATTCATGGGGCTGGGGTCCTCAGATTGATAGAATACTTGCATTCTCTCCCAGCTTTGTGCCTCTGGTATATTTTAATAATAATAATAATAATGATACTCTTGTATATCAAGGAGACGTAAATTTGAGGTTTCTTATGAGACTCGGTGGGACTGAATCTTTTCTTGTCCTAATTGTGGGTGTAATTAAGGCTGGTTGATATTAAATAATTTTTTAACTAATGAATTTATTACAATGATAATTCACTACAATGGGTACCAAATCTAGTTCTTTTTGTTAATATTCGAGGTTATTTTATCTAATGATGGTTATCTTGTATAATTAGTTAAGCTTTGTCTACTGAAATCTAATTGTTTTATCTGCAACAACCATATCCCGTTGTGTTTGTTGTTTGCAGGAGGGGGATAATTAATTCTATATGAGCACCGAGTGGTTGTGTTATCTTGCAAAGAAATTTATACTGATTAAAATTTGATGTGCCACTCCAGTACTAAAAACCTCGTTGAATTCTGCAGTAGATACAATAAGTAATTTGTCCATAGGAAAACATAAACCCTGAAAGGTTGCCAGAGTAAAATCATAAATGTTTGTCATGGTATAGCCAAGAGGTTAAAGAGTGATCGAAGTGGAACTTGACAAACGTGTGGGCCGGAGGGGTAGTTAAATATAGCCTTCACCAGACTTTCACCCGGAGGAGACCTGAATCCAACCAAGCCATGGAGGAAGGTCACGGTGGTAAACCAGGATCACCCAAATGTCTATGATTAGTATAGTGGCACTCGTTTGAAGTAGATAGTGAATGTGGGACCTTCGACACTTATATAGCAATGATGATGATGATTACTCTTATTAGTGTCTGTGGTGATGGTGGTGATTACTTTATTACTTACATAGCGGTGATGGTGATGACTCTTATTAGTGTTTGTGATCAGTGGTGGTGGTGATTACTTAATTGAGGTACCCAGAAGGGACGTGTGTTGTCTATACCAAGTGTGGGAGACTAACCACCTCCATTGTTGTATACTTTCCCTTCAAGGTGGGGCCAGGTGGTGTGGGAGGAATGCAGGTGTGTGTGTGTGTGTGAGTGTGTGTGTGTGTATATATATACTTGTTTGGCTGCATGATATTATGTCTGTGTCGATGAATGTATGTGAGTATTGTAATGTGGTTTTGCGCGTGTGTTTATTTGTTTGTATGTCTGCATCCTCAAGTGTGGATAGGTCTGTTGGTGCCTGTCCATGTCCTTGTGTAGGCCTAGGCCAGTATGTGTGTGTGTGTGTGTGTGTGTGTGTGTGTGTGTGTGTGTGTGTGTGCGAATGTTTAAGTATGTGTATCCCTTGTGGTAAAATGAAAGTATGCGTTAGGGTGTGTGGCTGTAAGTGATATGTGAATGTCTTTAAGAAATTAGGTTTTAGTGTGTGTATGTTAGGCCAAGTGTAAGAGTATATGTGTGAGAGTTAGCATGTGTGTGAGAGAGGCGGGGTCCCTGTTCTCTTGGCATGACCAAGGGTTGGAATGTCTGTGTTGTTGAGTTAGGAGGGCAGCCGCAGCAGCACCCAGAGAGTTGGATGGAAGGCTGGTCTGCTTCGTCCCTGGAAAGTGCTGATGGCCGGCTGGGCTGCCAGGGATGCCGCTGGACGTTCTGGTGACTGCTGGCATCCCGGGGGCGGCGGTGCTGGCTAGTGGCGGCTGTCTGGCGGCCGTCTGGATCAGTGAGGCCGCAGCCCCCGCTCTGCTCGCACGCTGGCCTGCTATGGACGCGGCGCTCGGGACTGATGACTAGCACTGCCAGGAGGCTGTGGGTGGTGGCGGCGGCCCTGCTAGCCGTGCTGGCCCGGCCCACACGGGCCCGCCCAGAGGCCCCGTCCGAGCCCCGTCACTGCCCCAACTGTGACCACCCGCGCTCAGTGCCCGACGCCAGGGCTTTAGAAACTCTCCGCATTGAGGGAATCAAACAGCAAATTTTGAGCAAACTAGGTCTTAGAGCAAAACCCAATGTGACGTCGAGTATCCCGCGTGAGGTCCTCCTACAGACTCTCTACCGCTCCGAGGAGGACCGAGAACTATTGGAAAAACAGCAGGCCGAACTGCATGGCACCGACGAGGAACTGGTCGAAGATGACTATTACGCCAAGACGTCGGAGATCATCAGCTTCGCCGAGCCAGGTAGGTGCTGTGTGTGTGTGTGTGTGTGTGTGTGTGTGTGTGTGTGTGTGTGTGTGTGAAGTGACTGGAAGGGATTAAAAAAAGGAAAGTGAGAGTAGCAATTTGGGTCTGAAGTGTAGTGAAGTTAAATGGTTTGTTGGGACGCAGTTATGGCTTAGTGAAGTGTATCTAAGGCAAATCAAGAGAGAGTAAGGTGTAATGACATGACAAGAAGTGTAGGAGTGAAGTGTCGGACTGGCAGGCTGTGTGAAGTGTAAAAGTGAAATTGCGATATGATTTGTTAGAAAAAAGCATGTGTGGAAATTGAAGTGGAATGTGGCAAGATGAAAGCAACGTGTATGTGAAGTGTAATGAAGTGTATGTGAAGTGTAATGAAGTGACGAAGAAATACGTTTATGTTATGTGGAATATAATGGCATGTTTAGTGTATAAAGGGCAGTCTATTAAGGGAGGGAAATGCGTGTGTGTGTGTGTGTGTGTGTGTGTGTGTGTACATCATAGTAGCAACAAGTTTTGTGTGTGAAGTATAGTAATGACAGGGAAAGAAGTGTATGTGCGCGCGTGTGTATGTGTCTGTGTGTAGCAACAAGGTTTGTGTGTGAAGTGTAATAGTGACCGGGAAGGAATTGTGTGTGTATGTGTGTGTGTGTGGTAGTAGTAGTAGTATTTGTAGTTGTAGTTGTTGTTATTGTAGTAGTAGTAGTAGTAGTAGTAGTATTTGTAGTTGTTGTTATTGTTGTTATTGTAGTAGTAGTAGTGGTGGTTATTATGGTTGTTGTTGTAGTAGTAGTAGTTATTGTTGTTGTCGTTGTAGTAGCAGTAATAGTAAGGTTGATATGTATAATGGTGTAGTGAAGAGGGTGACAGCAAAGTGTATGTGAATTACACCTATGAAGTGCCATTTTTTTTATGGTAAAGTGTTTGCGAAGTGAGAGGTAAGGAAGTGTATACAAAGTAAAGTGTAACATCATGGAGGAATTATGTGAAACGTAGTGAAGTGGAAGTTGCGTATGAAGTATGAATATAGAGTAAAATAGCATGATGGAAGTGTGTGTGATGTGTTTTAAAATGACAGGTTAAATGTGTTTTGAAGGATAGAATGAAGTGGCAGGGTGGAAGTGTGTAGTAAAATGGTAGATTATATGTGTGAAGTGTATATAGAGTGAAGTAACAGGATGGAAGTGTGAGTGAAGCATAGTGAAGTGGCAGGCTGTAAGTGTGAAGTGACACGTGTGTGGTGTGGAGGTCACTGCGGCCAGCCAGCCAGCCAGCCAGCACCAGGCAGGCTCACACACACACACACACACATACATACACACACACCGCTGCCTAACCTTCCTACCTACCTACACCTGCTGTTTCCTTGGCTCGTGCGGGGTGCAGGCTGCGGCAGGCTGTGCTGACCTGCCTGCACCATCACCCGCTGCCTGCAAGAAGGCCAGGGGTACGGAAAGCAAGCAAGCAGAACCCCATTATGAAGGCTGGACAGCGTGTTTATGTAGGAGGGTGAAGGGAGAAACTATCCAGATGTACACTTTCTGTAAGTTACCAGGGTGGAGGACCAACCAGCCTGGCTCCCCGTATGTGTACACTGGATGGATGGCGACCACGACACGATGCAGGGAAGTGCCCACCAGCCCCTGTCAAGTGTGTTGAAGAGACTGGCAGGGAGGGAGAGAGATGGAGGGAAGGAGGGAGAGAGGGAAATAATGTCTGTTTGTTGTGTGAAGTGTAGTGTTGTAGTGAAATGGCACAAGATAAGGAAGTATGTGTGAAGTGGTAGAGAGGGTAGTGTGTGTTATAAGTGTAGTGAATTGGAGGGTTGGGGATTCTTGTGTGCAATGGAGCGATGAAGTTACGTTGAATATCTGTTTAGGACGTGTAGTGGTTGTGAGTTGTGTTTATAGTGTAATGAACTAAAGTGGGATTTAATGTATTGGTGGATTTGGTAGGGAAGTGTTTGTATAATGGAGTTATGCATGAGTTTGGCATGTTGTATATGAAGTGTAGAATAGAAGCGTCAGGACCGGAGTTCGTGTTGGAGGAAAAGTGGCAAAGTTTTCGAGGGTGGAGGCATGGAGTGAAAAATTAACAAACCTTATATATGTAACGTCTACAAACAAGTGAAGGGACAGTGATATAACAAACTAGTGTAATTGAAATGTAGGTTAAAGGACCAAGATTTCAACATACGTGTTTTTTTAAAGTGTCAGTGTAAAGCGTAAGGGGATGAAGTAAATGATATATAATAACAAGATATAATTATGTAGATGTGATACTTTGGAGGGTGACAAGGCAGTATTTTATATATAGACAGGGGCATGTGAAGGGAATTATAAAGTGTGAATACCAAGTGTCAAATACAATATTGTAATGTGTATATGTGTAGAGTCTGAGGGCAAAATTGAATATACAAACCATGTGGAGTATTGGTGGAAGAAGGAGACGAAATGGAAGAGTCAAGACAGATGTGTGTGTGATTATTTCTGTGTGTGTGTCTGTGTGTGTGAGGGAAAAAAAAGTCCTGAAATTGAAGGGACGGATATCACAACAGTATTACAAGAGGGAGAGAAGGAGGGAGGGAGGAAGGAATGGAGGGAGGGAGGGAGAGAGGGAGAGAAGGAGGGAGGAAGGAATGGATGGAGGGAGGGAGGGAGGAAGAATGGAGGGAGAGAGGGAGAGAAGGAGGGAGGGAGGAAGGAATGGAGGGAGGGAGGGAGGGAGGAAGGAATGGAGGGAGGGAGGGAGAGAGGGAGAGAAGGAGGGAGGGAGGGAGGGAGAGAGAGAAGGAGGGACACATGTAGTAGGACAGGTGTTGGGGTGGTGAGAGGGACCCTTGTTGACACAGTGTGATACTCTGCTACTGCCTCGTCACTTGCTACCTTCCTTGGCATGGCTGACATTTTCTCGTGTGTGTGTGTGTTGTGTGTGAGTGAGTGTGTGCGTGTGTGTGTGTGTGTGTGTGTGTGTCTGTGTGTGTGTGTGTGTGTGTGTGTGTGTGAGTGTGTCTGTTTGTGTGTCTGTTTGTGTGTGTGTGTGTGTGTGTGTGTGTGTGTGTGTGTGTGTGTGTGTGTGTGTGTCTGTCTGTCTGTCTGTCTGTCTGTCTGTGTTTGCAATAGAGGTGTAATTAAGTGAGAACGTCTAGCATGTCCTCTATACCAATATAACCCGTGGTTTTATTTTTTTTATTAACATGAGTATATTTTGTTCTCCTTTAATTAAGCAGAATCTCATAGGATAGGAACTGGGAAGGAAAGAAACGTAGAAGGAAGAGAAATAATAATAGAACTGGAGGAACAACAAGGAGGAGGAGGAGGAGGAAGAGAAAAGAAGAAGAGATTAAGTAATGAAAATGGAGTTAAGTATGAAGGGAATACGGTAAAGAGATTGGGATGGAGGGAGGGAGGGGGAGGGGGGGGAGGTAAATGCAGTATGGAGGGGTTGGGTCGGAGAAGGAGGGAGGAAGTCTGGGAGGGGGAAGGGGTGAGACAGAAGGAAGGAATGTTAAAAATGGATAAGTGGAAGCAACTGGAGGGTGAAGGACGTAGAGGGTGAAGGCCATGGGTGGAGGAGGAGGTGGAGGTGGAGTGGGAGGAGGAGAAGGTGGAGTGGGAGGAGGAGGAGGAGGAGGAGGAGTGGTAGATGGATGAGGAGGAGGGAGGAGGAGGAGGAGAGTGGGAGGTGGAGGAGGAGTGGGAGACGGTGGAGTGGGAGGTGGAGGAGGAGGAGGGAGAAGAGGAGGATGGGGATGATACGAGATGAGACCCAGACAGATACACAGACATAGACACACAGACAGACAGAGGGACATGCTGGCAAATAGATAGATATTTAGACAGAAAGGCATACGTATAGACAGACAGGCAGACAGGAATACAGACAGACATATATATTGATTAACAGACAGACAGACAGACAGACAGACAGACAGGAATACAGACAGACATATATATTGATTAACAGACAGACAGGCAGACAGGAATACAGACAGACATATATATTGATTAACAGACAGGCAGACAGGAATACAGACAGACATATATATTGATTAACAGACAGATAGACAGGCAGACAGGAATACAGACATACATATATATTGATTAACAGATAGACAGACAGACAGGCAGACAGGAATACAGATAGTAGACATATATATTGATTAACAGACAGACAGACAGCCAGACAGACAGCCAGACCAACTAGAGTAAGAGGGAATGGAAGAAAGACAAGAAGGAAGAATGGTCCCCAGGAGAAGAATTGAGTTCCCTTTCATATCAACCAGTTTGTCAAAATCCCGGCAAGAGAAAGTGGTCATCTGTCTGGGTCCTGCATCACTCACATTCCTCTTCTAGCTTTTATCACAGCCAACCAATCCACAAATATTCGAGCCAACGAGACGGCGGCCACAATGGACAAAAGTTTCGGGTACGGCGAGGTAGGAATGATGGAAGGAAGGAAGCGTGCCCGAGTTATAAGATTCTAAGATTATGTATGTAGGTGTACTCGTAATACATAATTTCTGACCAGAGTGTTATGTGGGGAGCAGAAAGATTCGAATCGCCTGGTATTGCTCATTTACCCTTTTGCCTCTTCCTGTCACTGTACACTCGTGATACATAATATCTGACCAGAGTTTGAGGAGCAGAAAGATTCGAATCGCCTGGTATTGCTCATTTCCCCACTCAATACACATATAGAGGCTGAGTTCGAATGCAGGGTGTGTGTGGTGCCTGCCGTTCGTCTCTGGTCAGGGATTACGTATCACAAGTGTACAATCACGAACAATCCAAAATTTGTATCCAGGTTTTGTTGAAGTTTCGAATCAATTGACATAAAAGTGAACCAATTACAACACTTAATCCTGTTTCATATTTGCTTGAGCTCGCTTAATACTCGATCAGGCTATTCGAAGCAAGCCTGGATACATATTTTGGATCGAACAACTAAGACTCAATGGAATAATGATGAATAAGACGTACGAATCAAAGGTGAACCAAAAGCTATAGATTATAATATTAAATCATTCTTCTTCGAGGCCGTTTTATTCGACGGGTTGTTCGGTTCTGTCTGTCTGTCTTTCACTTTTCATTCGACGGGTTGTATGGTTCTGTCTGTTTGTTTGTCTGTCATTCACTTTTCATTCGACGGGTTGTACGGTTCTGTCTGTTTGTTTGTCTGTCATTCACTTTTCATTCGACGGGTTGTTCGGTTCTGTCTGTCTATCTGTCTGCCCTTCACTTTTCATTCGACGGGTTGTACGGTTGTGTCTGTCTGTCCTTCACTTTCCATTCGACGGGTTGCACGGTTCTGTCTGTCTGTCTGCCCTTCACTTTTCATTCGACTGGTTGTACGGTTTTGTCTGCCTGTCTGTCTATCACTTTTCATTCGACGGGTTGCACGGTTCTGTCTGTCTGTCTGTCTGTCTATCTTTCACTTTTCATTCGACAGGTTGTACGGTTTTGTCTGTCTGTCTGTCTGTCTATCTTTCACTTTTCATTCGACGGGTTGTACGGTTCTGTCTGTCTGTCTATCTTTCACTTTTCATTCGACGGGTTGCACGGTTCTGTCTGTCTGTCTGTCTGTCTTTCTGTCTGCCCTTCACTTTTCACTCTGTGCAGGAGGTTGTGTAACATAATATGATGAGGGTTGAAGAGTTCTGTGTTTGGAAATTCCTCAGAAAGTCTACCTTGTTGGTGTAGTCATTGATATATATACTTCTTCCCTCCTTCGGTCCTTCCATAACTCATACCTTTATTGATCGTATATAATATCTGAGGTGACAAGCAGCTATGTACAGTTACGATCAAAGGTCCCGTCTCTGGTGAAGGAAAGTGAACCATCTGAGTAAATCTTTTGAACCAGTATTACACAGACCAAAGGCTATAGTTTCACATAGTTTCACATGGTTCGCTTACTGGTTGTGAATCATCGTTCGAGGAGATCGGGACACAACTTCTGACCTCGAGTGTACATGAGAAAGATTCAACGATGTGCCTCCTTAAGGGGATAGTATACTTTTGGTAGATTGGAGTGCCTTGTTTCCTCCAAAGTATGCCAGGAAGCAGAACAAGATGGACAAATATAATGGTGTACTGTTGCTTGGAATAGTTTGGAGGAATCACTTGCTCCAGATTTACCAGCAGTGAACAGTACTACCACCTTAGTTTTTATGGCAACTTACTTTCCTATTTCCACACATAATGCCCAAATACTCTCTTTATTAATTGGAGGGTTACAGATTCCTCCAAACTATGCTACGAAACAGATCCATAATTAAAAGGGAAGCCACATTGGGGTCGTCTGTTTCCTGGCATAGTTTGGAGGAATCAAGAACCCTCCAATCTAACGTCAAGAGTCTCTCCCCATAAATTAAGGACCCTGTGATTGTGTATGAGACTTGGTGGCTTCTGATTCCTCCTGACCATGCCAAGAAACCTTCAATATAGGTGGTGTTTCGTGGCGATGTTTGCAGGACTCGCTAACCTCCAATTTTCTGACTACAGCACGAGGTCCCTTAAGGTGGTAATTCTTTTTTGGTACATTGGAGTGCCTTGATTCCTCCAAAGTATGCCAGGAAACAGGACCAGAAGAGCAAAAATAATAGTGTTCTGTTGCTTGGAAGATTCAGTTGCTCCAGATTTACCAGCACAGAACTTCCCTCTTAAGTAAATAGCCCGACGCATACATGAAATATGGCTAAGTATATCCTCATTTTTACGACTGCCAGTATTGAATAATTTATAGGAGCATATCTTCCTCCCCTATTCTGGCGGTGCGATGTGTTATGCAAGACAATCATTTTCCGTGTGATTTGCCGTGCTTGACAGCTTGCACTTTATGCCTGCCTAGGAACAAAGGTTATGTCTCATCCACCCATGTGTGTGTGTGTGTGTGTGTGTGTGTGTACAGCCGCCACCAAAATTCTTGCTGTCG
>JAWQEG010004775.1:0-5000 GCA_033782935.1 Petrolisthes cinctipes | reverse complement strand
ATTAGTTGGTTGGATGGTTGCATGGTTAGTTAATTAGTTAGTTGGTTGGATGGTTGGTTGATTAGTTGATTAGTTAGTTAGTTGGTTGGTTGGATGTTTGATTAGTTGGTTGGTTGGTTGGATGGTTGATTAGTTGGTTGGTTAGTTGGTGAGTTGGTGAGTTGGTATTATGGTTGTTTGGTTGGTATTATGGTTGTTTGGTTGGTTCACTCGCATGTCCCGCCTTGTCCAAATTATGAAGGGTGGACAGGAACTGGGCCTCCTCTTCACTCCCGGGTTGTCGGTAAAATAATGACAAGCTCTCTCACCACAAAAGTCTCACTGGGGCCACGTCTAGTAAAGAAGCAGCAGCGCCCACGGCAGGCTGTTTGGTGTGACGTCAGACCAGCACGTGACGTCATGTGGACACCATTAATTTTCACGGTCTGCTTTTTGTTGTTGTTGTTGTTGTGGTTGTTGTTGTTGTTGTGGTTGTTGCTGTACCTTGCCTCTCCTTCCGTATGGCTCTGAAGGGCTGAGGTGATGTCGCCAGGTATTATTGTATTAATACATTATTGGTTCCCCTGCTTGTGTGTGTGTGTGTGTGTGTGTGTGTGTGTGTGTGTCGTCAGTGTAACAAAATTTTGCATATCTATACCTCGGAATTTCATCATTTGACACAGAGCGTAAATTTTATATAGTCCATCTGCTAAGTATTGCATTTTATATAATCCATGTGCCAAGTATTGTATTTTCATTTTCCTTCTAAGTAATAAGTTGCAGAGCTTCTGAATTGTGTATATAAATAATATGATCTGTGGTGAAGCTGGCTGTTATGGGTTTATTTTTAGCTCACTAAGGAACTCAACAGCCACACGCTCTGTAGGTCATCATAATGTTACTGACTGACCTCCTCTCTCTACTCATGTCGTAAGGGGAGATTCTCTTTTGGTAAATTGGAAGGCTACCTAGTCCTCCAAACTATGCCATGACACAGGCGACCTCAATGTTACAAATGGATGTGTCTGTTTCTTGGCATAGCTTGGAGGAATCAGTAGCCCTTCAGTTCACCACCAAGAGAAACCTTCCCTTAATATTGAGTAACAGAACTTGAACAATACATGAGGCAACAACAGCTTGAGAATAAAATCTATAATTTCTAACGAGTAAAGTGGGGAAATCTAGAAAGCTGATCATCACCTTCTTTGGATTTAGAAAGGGTAATCGAAGGGGTTGGAATAAAGACTAGCTAAGATTACTACTAGTGGTTAAGGGAGGAATGTGTTGTTGGTAAAGTGATTTGCTAGTGATTCCTCCAAATTATACCAGGAAACAGATTCCCTTTGAGTAACACTGGAGTCGTCTGTTTCCTGGCATAGTTTGGAGGAATAAATAGTACTCTAATTTTTACCAACAAGAGATTCCTTGCTTAAGAATGAGTTATTTTTTAGGAGGGTCTAAGAATGGACATAGTTGGGAAGGATTCGAGAGGCAAGGACAGAGGTTAGACGAGGTTACCAGGAAAAGGTATTAGTAAGTGGCAGCTGAGCCCTCACAGCGGCCTTGACTCAATCTACACCCGTCCACCCCACCCACCCACCCACCCAACCGGCTATCCTACCACCCGTCCACCCACCCACCCACCCTTCCTCCCACTCTACCATCCACCCGGCTACCCCTCCAACTTCCCACTAACCCACCCAACACCCATCCACCCACCCAACACCCACCTGACACACCCAACTGGCTAACCTTCCAACTTCCCACCCAACACCCACCTACCCACCCGGCTATTCTCCCAACCTCCCACCCACCCGGCTACCCTCCCAATATATATACACCCGTCCACTCACCCACCCACCCACTCAACATCCATCCACCCACCACCCACCCGGCCACATCATGCTCTCCACACTCACTGCTCTAGTTTTTTTTTTTTTTTTTTTTTTTTTCAACCTAGGCATCTGCAGCATCAACCTTGAACTCGTGTTAGACTTTGTACGTGTGTCATTCCTCTGTTATGAAAACTTTGTAAAATCATGTAGTTAATAATATACTTAGGAATTGGTAAAAATTAATAAAAATCTCAACATTTGACTCCGGATCACCACCCAAATGTTATCATCCTTAAGAAATAATAATAATAATAGTGTCTGCAAGATATTTTCGTGATTAACTTTAAGGTGTTTATACTATAAAATTTTCACAATAGCCCAATCGAGGAGGAAAGGTAATTTTTTTTATATCGTTGATGGAGATAATGAAGGTTTAAATGTTGTTTCTTTTAGGTTTATATTTATCTGTGAATATGAAACCTCCTTTATTCAATGAAAACACACTTTATTTAAACTTTAACCTCTTTAGCTCAGTGGATGCACTTTAATATTTTGCCAAAGTCTGGGGAATTTATTACCTTTAGGGAAACTCCCAATGTCAGGAGATTAATGCAATGTTAAAATTTTGTACGTGTAAAAATTAATGTTTTTGGATAAACCCATTAATCCTACTTTGCAAGTTGAATTTTGCCTTCTTGTTCTTTCTTTATTCTAAAAGGATCGAAATTGGACTTTATTTATAAACCTCTCCAACTCAATTAATCTTTTTTTTTTCTGGCTAACTCCAGACAGTTTTAATCTTCTCTGATAAAACCTCAGGCCCAAGAGTAAACCCTCAAAACCACAGAGTCAAGTGCCTCTTACTAAGTTCGTCACAGATGTACAGATTAAATTGATTGATTGATTGATATTAGGCGCCGCAACAGCGAGGTCATACAGCGCCAGAAAAAGGTGATAGAGAGGTGAGGCAGCATGTACAGATTAATGCTTAGTGACATGTATACTGGCTGTTACATTTGTGTGACAATCAGTGAGGGAGTTGGTACAGACACACATAACCTCAATAATCACTCTCATAATTATTCGCTACTCAGAATCACACTAAAATATCCACTCAGAAAAAATAAATAAGATAAAACGAATATAAATAACCACCACAGAGAAAAAAGTATAATAACAAACAAAAAACAAAAAAACAAACAATACTGCCAAGTAATTTTGTTTCTATATCCACTCAGAAAAAACAAACACTAATATAAATAACAACCTCAGAGAAAAAAAAAAGTATAATAACAAACTAACAAAAAAAAAATAATAATAATAATAAAACAGATCTGCCAAGTAATTTTGTATCTTATGCCTGGGGTACACAAGGGCGAGACTGGCAATGCCCCGCGGCCTATAACGTAGCCACAAGGACGACCGACACAACACAACGGCATTTGAAGGACTCTTGTAAATTGGCAAGAGCAGCCGGCCCACTGCTGCCTGGCTCTGTGTGTGTGTGTGTGTGTGTTTGTTGTGTGTGTGTGAGTTTAGTTGTTTGTGTTAAGTTTGTGTGTGTTTGTGCTAAGTGTGTGTGCGTGTGTGTGTGAGTGAGTTTAGTTGTTTGTGATAAGTTTGTATGTGTGTGTGTGTGTGTGTGTGTGTGTGTGTGTTGGGTGGATGGTTTGTTAGTTTAGTTGTTTGTGTGTGTGTGTGTGTGTTGGGTGGATGACTTGTTTGTGCTAAGTCTGTGTGTGTGTGTGTGTGTTGGGTGGATGGTTTGTTAGTTTAGTTGTTTGTGATAAGTTTGTATGTGTGTGTGTTGGGTGGATGGTTTGTTAATTTTGTTGTTTGTTCTAAGTCTGTATGTGTGTGTGTGTGTTGGGTGGATGGTTTGTTAATTTTGTTGTTTGTTCTAAGTCTGTATGTGTGTGTGTGTGTGTGTGTGTGTGTATGTGTATGTGTATGTGTGTGTTGGGTGGATGGTTTGTTAGTTGTCTGTGTGTGTGTGTGTGTGTGTGTGTGTGTGTGTGTGTGTGTGTTTAGTTGTTTGTAATAAGTTTGTGTATGTGTGTGTGTGTGTTAGGTGGATGATTTGTTAGTTTAGTTGTTTGTACTAAGTGTGTATGTTTTTTTTTTTTTCCCCGATGATATATATATATTTTTTTTTTTTTTTTTTTTTTTTTTTTTTTTTTTCTGTCAAGGTCGTGTTATTGCCTCTGGTTGTTTTGTTTGGCAGGTGATGTTTTTAGTTGTGGATAATGTATGTGTTGTAGCTGATGATTTTATTAATAGTTGTTAAATATAATGGCATAATGAGTGTTGTAGGTGATGGTGTTATAGTGGGTAATGAGTGTTGTAGGTGATGGTGTTATAGTGGGTAATGAGTGTTGTAGGTGATGGTGTTATAGTGGGTAATGAGTGTTGTAGGTGATGGTGTTATAGTGGGTAATGAGTGTTGTAGGTGATGGTGTTATAGTGGGTAATGAGTGTTGTAGGTGATGGTGTTATAGTGGGTAATGAGTGTTGTAGGTGATGGTGTTATAGTGGGTAATGAGTGTTGTAGGTGATGGTGTTATTGTGGGTAATGAGTGTTGTAGGTGATGGTGTTATTGATAGTGGGTAAGAATAATGACAGACACACATACCAAACCATCAGGCATTGAATTGCATCTCACAGTTCGATTCTCTAGACAGACGTAGGATTGTGGGGCTGTGGTTCCAGCAAACATATCCAGTTCAAGCCAGATTCATCCAGTTCAAAGCAGATATATCCATTTCAAAGCAGATTCATATAGTTAAGCCAGATACATCCAGTCCAAACCAGATAATTATATCCAGTCCAAACCAGATATATCCAGTTCAAGCCAAATACATCCAGTCCAAACCAGACACGTCCGTACTGTCGGGAAACAAAGTATGTGAACAGCTTTAGGGCGACCTCTGGCAACAATATCTTGAGAAAGATGAGGACGAAAGGCTGAGTGAGGGTCGTCTAATTGTCCCCATCTGTTATTGAAAGTCCACCGTTCACGTACTGTCTCTGGATATTTTGTTTATGTATATTGAGAATGAGGAGGACTAACAAAGGCTCAGTGAGGGCCATCTAATTGTCCCCATCCATCTGTTATTAAAAGCCGACTACAACGTTGTTCACATACTTTGTTCACTGACTGTACATTCCAAACCATCTGCTTCAGA
>JAWQEG010004774.1:240000-243985 GCA_033782935.1 Petrolisthes cinctipes | reverse complement strand
CCTAACCTAACCTAACCTAACCTAACCTAACCTAACCTAACCTAACCTAACCTAACCTAACCTAACCTAACCTAACCTAACCTAACCTAACCTAACCTAACCTAACCTAACCTAACCTAACCTAACCTAACCTAACCTAACCTAACCTAACCTAACCTAACCTAACCTAACCTAACCTAACCTAACCTAACCTAACCTAACCTAACCTAACCTAACCTAACCTAACCTAACCTAACCTAACCTAACCTAACCTAACCTAACCTAACCTAACCTAACCTAACCTAACCTAACCTAACCTAACCTAACCTAACCTAACCTAACCTAACCTAACCTAACCTAACCTAACCTAACCTAACCTAACCTAACCTAACCTAACCTAACCTAACCTAACCTAACCTAACCTAACCTAACCTAACCTAACCTAACCTAACCTAACCTAACCTAACCTAACCTAACCTAACCTAACCTAACCTAACCTAACCTAACCTAACCTAACCTAACCTAACCTAACCTAACCTAACCTAACCTAACCTAACCTAACCTAACCTAACCTAACCTAACCTAACCTAACCTAACCTAACCTAACCTAACCTAACCTAACCTAACCTAACCTAACCTAACCTAACCTAACCTAACCTAACCTAACCTAACCTAACCTAACCTAACCTAACCTAACCTAACCTAACCTAACCTAACCTAACCTAACCTAACCTAACCTAACCTAACCTAACCTAACCTAACCTAACCTAACCTAACCTAACCTAACCTAACCTAACCTAACCTAACCTAACCTAACCTAACCTAACCTAACCTAACCTAACCTAACCTAACCTAACCTAACCTAACCTAACCTAACCTAACCTAACCTAACCTAACCTAACCTAACCTAACCTAACCTAACCTAACCTAACCTAACCTAACCTAACCTAACCTAACCTAACCTAACCTAACCTAACCTAACCTAACCTAACCTAACCTAACCTAACCTAACCTAACCTAACCTAACCTAACCTAACCTAACCTAACCTAACCTAACCTAACCTAACCTAACCTAACCTAACCTAACCTAACCTAACCTAACCTAACCTAACCTAACCTAACCTAACCTAACCTAACCTAACCTAACCTAACCTAACCTAACCTAACCTAACCTAACCTAACCTAACCTAACCTAACCTAACCTAACCTAACCTAACCTAACCTAACCTAACCTAACCTAACCTAACCTAACCTAACCTAACCTAACCTAACCTAACCTAACCTAACCTAACCTAACCTAACCTAACCTAACCTAACCTAACCTAACCTAACCTAACCTAACCTAACCTAACCTAACCTAACCTAACCTAACCTAACCTAACCTAACCTAACCTAACCTAACCTAACCTAACCTAACCTAACCTAACCTAACCTAACCTAACCTAACCTAACCTAACCTAACCTAACCTAACCTAACCTAACCTAACCTAACCTAACCTAACCTAACCTAACCTAACCTAACCTAACCTAACCTAACCTAACCTAACCTAACCTAACCTAACCTAACCTAACCTAACCTAACCTAACCTAACCTAACCTAACCTAACCTAACCTAACCTAACCTAACCTAACCTAACCTAACCTAACCTAACCTAACCTAACCTAACCTAACCTAACCTAACCTAACCTAACCTAACCTAACCTAACCTAACCTAACCTAACCTAACCTAACCTAACCTAACCTAACCTAACCTAACCTAACCTAACCTAACCTAACCTAACCTAACCTAACCTAACCTAACCTAACCTAACCTAACCTAACCTAACCTAACCTAACCTAACCTAACCTAACCTAACCTAACCTAACCTAACCTAACCTAACCTAACCTAACCTAACCTAACCTAACCTAACCTAACCTAACCTAACCTAACCTAACCTAACCTAACCTAACCTAACCTAACCTAACCTAACCTAACCTAACCTAACCTAACCTAACCTAACCTAACCTAACCTAACCTAACCTAACCTAACCTAACCTAACCTAACCTAACCTAACCTAACCTAACCTAACCTAACCTAACCTAACCTAACCTAACCTAACCTAACCTAACCTAACCTAACCTAACCTAACCTAACCTAACCTAACCTAACCTAACCTAACCTAACCTAACCTAACCTAACCTAACCTAACCTAACCTAACCTAACCTAACCTAACCTAACCTAACCTAACCTAACCTAACCTAACCTAACCTAACCTAACCTAACCTAACCTAACCTAACCTAACCTAACCTAACCTAACCTAACCTAACCTAACCTAACCTAACCTAACCTAACCTAACCTAACCTAACCTAACCTAACCTAACCTAACCTAACCTAACCTAACCTAACCTAACCTAACCTAACCTAACCTAACCTAACCTAACCTAACCTAACCTAACCTAACCTAACCTAACCTAACCTAACCTAACCTAACCTAACCTAACCTAACCTAACCTAACCTAACCTAACCTAACCTAACCTAACCTAACCTAACCTAACCTAACCTAACCTAACCTAACCTAACCTAACCTAACCTAACCTAACCTAACCTAACCTAACCTAACCTAACCTAACCTAACCTAACCTAACCTAACCTAACCTAACCTAACGCTAACCTAACCTAACCTAACCTAACCTAACCTAACCTAACCTAACCTAACCTAACCTAACCTAACCTAACCTAACCTAACCTAACCTAACCTAACCTAACCTAACCTAACCTAACCTAACCTAACCTAACCTAACCTAACCTAACCTAACCTAACCTAACCTAACCTAACCTAACCTAACCTAACCTAACCTAACCTAACCTAACCTAACCTAACCTAACCTAACCTAACCTAACCTAACCTAACCTAACCTAACCTAACCTAACCTAACCTAACCTAACCTAACCTAACCTAACCTAACCTAACCTAACCTAACCTAACCTAACCTAACCTAACCTAACCTAACCTAACCTAACCTAACCTAACCTAACCTAACCTAACCTAACCTAACCTAACCTAACCTAACCTAACCTAACCTAACCTAACCTAACCTAACCTAACCTAACCTAACCTAACCTAACCTAACCTAACCTAACCTAACCTAACCTAACCTAACCTAACCTAACCTAACCTAACCTAACCTAACCTAACCTAACCTAACCTAACCTAACCTAACCTAACCTAACCTAACCTAACCTAACCTAACCTAACCTAACCTAACCTAACCTAACCTAACCTAACCTAACCTAACCTAACCTAACCTAACCTAACCTAACCTAACCTAACCTAACCTAACCTAACCTAACCTAACCTAACCTAACCTAACCTAACCTAACCTAACCTAACCTAACCTAACCTAACCTAACCTAACCTAACCTAACCTAACCTAACCTAACCTAACCTAACCTAACCTAACCTAACCTAACCTAACCTAACCTAACCTAACCTAACCTAACCTAACCTAACCTAACCTAACCTAACCTAACCTAACCTAACCTAACCTAACCTAACCTAACCTAACCTAACCTAACCTAACCTAACCTAACCTAACCTAACCTAACCTAACCTAACCTAACCTAACCTAACCTAACCTAACCTAACCTAACCTAACCTAACCTAACCTAACCTAACCTAACCTAACCTAACCTAACCTAACCTAACCTAACCTAACCTAACCTAACCTAACCTAACCTAACCTAACCTAACCTAACCTAACCTAACCTAACCTAACCTAACCTAACCTAACCTAACCTAACCTAACCTAACCTAACCTAACCTAACCTAACCTAACCTAACCTAACCTAACCTAACCTAACCTAACCTAACCTAACCTAACCTAACCTAACCTAACCTAACCTAACCTAACCTAACCTAACCTAACCTAACCTAACCTAACCTAACCTAACCTAACCTAACCTAACCTAACCTAACCTAACCTAACCTAACCTAACCTAACCTAACCTAACCTAACCTA
>JAWQEG010004774.1:230000-237500 GCA_033782935.1 Petrolisthes cinctipes | reverse complement strand
CTAACCTCACATAACCTTAAACCTAACCTCACATAACCTCAAACCTAACCTAACCTAACCTAACCTCAAACCTAAACTAACCTAACCTAACCTCAAACCTAACCTAACCTAACCAAACCTCAAACCTAACCTAACCTAACCTAACCTTAAACCTAACCTAACCTAACCTCAAACCTAACCTAACCTAACCTAACCTCACCTAACCTAACCTCAAACATAACCTAACCTAACCTAACCTCAAACCTAACCTAACCTAACCTCAAACCTAACCTAACCTTAAACCTAACCTAACCTAACCTAACCTCAAACCTAACCTAACCTAACCTCAAACCTAACCTAACCTAACCTAATCTCAAACCTAACCAAACCTAACCTAACCTCAAACCTAACCTAACCTAACCTAACCTCAAACCTAACCTAACCTAACCTAACCTCAAAAATAACCTAACCTAACCTAACCTCAAACCTAACCTAACCTCAAACCTAACCTAACTTAAACTAACCCCAAACCTAACCTCACATAACCTCAAACCTAACCTAACCTAACCTAACCTAACCTAACCTAACCTAACCTAACCTCAAACCTAACCTAACCTAACCTCAAACCTAACCTAACCTAACCAAACCTCAAAAATAACCTAACCTAACCTAACCTTAAACCTAACCTAACCTAACCTCAAACCTAACCTGACCTAACCTAACCTCAAACCTAACCTAACCTAACCTAACCTCAAACCTAACCTAACCTAACCTAACCTCAAACCTAACCTAACCTAACCCCAAACCTAACCTGACCTAACCTCAAACCTAACCTAACCTAACCTCAAACCTAACCTAACCTAACCTCAAACCTAACCTAACCTAACCTAACCTCAAAAATAACCTAACCTAACCTAACCTCAAACCTAACCTAACCTCAAACCTAACCTAACTTAAACTAACCTCAAACCTAACCTCACATAACCTCAAACCTAACCTCACATAACCTAACCTCACATAACTTCAAACCTAACCTCACATAACCTCAAACCTAACCTCACATAACCTCAAACCTAACCTCACATAACCTCAAACCTAACCTCACATAACCTCAAACCTAACCTCACATAACATTAAACCTAACCTCACATAAACTCAAACCTAACCTCACATATCCTCAAACCTAACCTCACATAACCTCAAACCTAACCTCACATAACCTCAAACCTAACCTCACCTAACCTCAAACCTAACCTAACCCAACCTAACCTAACCTCAAACCTAACCTAACCTAACCTAACCTAACCTAACCTAACCTAACCTCAGACCAAACCTAACCTAACCTAACCTCACCTAACCACAAACCTAACCTAACCCAACCTAACCTAACCTCAAACCTAACCTAACCTAACCTAACCTCAAACCTAACCTAACCTAACTTCAAACCTAACCTAACCTAACCTAACCTCAAACCTAACCTAACCTAACCTAACCTCAAACCTAACCTAACTTAACCTCAAAACTAACCTAACCTAACCTAACCTCAAACCTAACCTAACCTAACCTCAAACCTAACCTTACCTAACCTAACCTCAAACCTAACCTAACCTAACCTAACCTCAAACCTAACCTAACCTAACCAAACCTCAAACCTAACCTAACCTAACCTAACCTGAAACCTAACCTAACCTAACCTCAAACCTAACCTAACCTAACCTAACCTCAAACCTAACCTAACCTAACCTAACCTCAAACCTAACCTAACCTAACCTAACCTCAAACCTAACCTAACCTAACCTAACCTCAAACCTAACCTAACCTAACCTCAAACATAACCTAACCTCAAACCTAACCTAACCTAACCTAACCTCAAACCTAACCTAACCTAACCTCAAACCTAACCTAACCTAACCTAATCTCAAACCTAACCTAACCTAACCTAACCTCAAACCTAACCTAACCTAACCTAACCTCAAACCTAACCTAACCTAACCTAACCTCAAACCTAACCTAACCTAACCTAACCTCAAACCTAACCTAACCTAACCTAACGTCAAACCTAACCTAACCTAACCTCAAACCTAACCTAACCTAACCTAACCTCAAACCTAACCTAACCTAACCAAACCTCAAACCTAACCTAACCTAACCTAACCTCAAACCTAACCTAACCTAACCTAACCTCAAACCTAACCTAACCTAACCTAACCTCAAACCTAACCTAACCTCAAACCTAACCTAACCTAACCTAACCTCAAACCTAACCTAACCTAACCTAACTTCAAACCTAACCTAACCTAACCTAACCTCAAACCTAACCTAACCTCACATAACCTAACCTCAAACCTAACCTAACCTAACCTCAGACCAAACCTAACCTAACCTAACCTCAGACCAAACCTAACCTAACCTAACCTCACCTAACCACAAACCTAACCTAACCCAACCTAACCTAACCTCAAACCTAACCTAACCTAACCTCAAACCTAACCTAACCTAACCTCAAACCTAACCTAACCTAACCTAACCTCAAACCTAACCTAACCTAACCTAACCTCAAACCTAACCTAACCTAACCTCAAACCTAACCTAACCTCAAACCTAACCTAACCTAACCTAACCTCAAACCTAACCTAACCTAACCTCAAACCTAACCTAACCTAACCTAACCTCAAAAATAACCTAACCTAACCTAACCTCAAACCTAACCTAACCTCAAACCTAACCTAACTTAAACTAACCTCAAACCTAACCTCACATAACCTCAAACCTAACCTCACATAACCTCAAACCTAACCTCACATAACCTCAAACCTAACCTCACATAACCTCAAACCTAACCTCACATAACCTCAAACCTAACCTCACATAACCTCAAACCTAACCTCACATAACCTCAAACCTAACCTCACATAAACTCAAACCTAACCTCACATAACCTCAAACCTAACCTCACATAACTTCAAACCTAACCTCACATAACCTCAAACCTAACCTCACATAACCTCAAACCTAACCTCACATAACCTCAAACCTAACCTCACATAACCTCAAACCTAACCTCACATAACCTCAAACCTAACCTCACATAACTTTAAACCTAACCTCACATAACCTCAAACCTAACCTCACATAACCTCAAACCTCAAACCTAACCTAACCTAACCTAACCTTAAACCTAACCTAACCTAACCTCAAGCCTAACCTAACCTCAAACCTAACCTAACCTAACCTAACCTCAAACCTAACCTAACCTAACCTAACCTCAAACCTAACCTAACCTCAAACCTAACCTAACCTCAAACCTAACCTAACCTAACCTAACCTCAAACCTAACCTAACCTAACCTCAAACCTAACCTAACCTAACCTAATCTCAAACCTAACCTAACCTAACCTAACCTCAAACCTAACCTAACCTAACCTAACCTCAAACCTAACCTAACCTCAAACCTAACCTAACTTAAACTAACCTCAAACTTAACCTCACATAACCTCAAACCTAACCTTACATAACCTCAAACCTAACCTCACATAACCTCAAACCTAACCTCACATAACCTCAAACCTAACCTCACATAACCTCAAACCTAACCTCACATAACCTCAAACCTAACCTCACATAACCTCAAACCTAACCTCACATAAACTCAAACCTAACCTCACATAACCTCAAACCTAACCTCACATAAACTCAAACCTAACCTCACATAACCTCAAACCTAACCTCACATAACTTCAAACCTAACCTCACATAACCTCAAACCTAACCTCACATAACCTCAAACCTAACCTCACATAACCTAACCTCACATAAACTCAAACCTAACCTCACATAACCTCAAACCTAACCTCACATAACTTCAAACCTAACCTCACATAACCTCAAACCTAACCTCACATAACCTCAAACCTAACCTCACATACCTCAAACCTAACCTAACCTAACCTAACGTCAAACCTAACCTAACCTAACCTCAAACCTAACCTAACCTAACCTAACCTCAAACCTAACCTAACCTAACCTAACCTCAAAAATAACCTAACCTAACCTAACCTCAAACCTAACCTAACCTCAAACCTAACCTAACTTAAACTAATCTCAAACCTAACCTCACATAACCTCAAACCTAACCTCACATAACCTCAAACCTAACCTCACATAACCTCAAACCTAACCTCACATAACCTCAAACCTAACCTCACATAACCTCAAACCTAACCTCACATAACTTCAAACCTAACCTCACATAACCTCAAACCTAACCTCACATAACCTCAAACCTAACCTCACATAACCTCAAACCTAACCTCACATAACCTCAAACCTAACCTCACATAACCTCAAACCTAACCTCACATAACCTCAAACCTAACCTCACATAACCTCAAACCTAACCTAACCTAACCAAACCTCAAACCTAACCTAACCTAACCTAACCTCAAACCTAACCTAACCTAACCTAACCTCAAACCTAACCTAACCTCAAACCTAACCTAACCTCAAACCTAACCTAACCTAACCTAACCTCAAACCTAACCTAACCTAACCTAACTTCAAACCTAACCTAACCTAACCTAACCTCAAACCTAACCTAACCTCACATAACCTAACCTCAAACCTAACCTAACCTAACCTCAGACCAAACCTAACCTAACCTAACCTCAGACCAAACCTAACCTAACCTAACCTCACCTAACCACAAACCTAACCTAACCCAACCTGACCTAACCTCAAACCTAACCTAACCTAACCTCAAACCTAACCTAACCTAACCTCAAACCTAACCTAACCTAACCTAACCTCAAACCTAACCTAACCTAACCTAACCTCAAACCTAACCTAACCTAACCTCAAACCTAACCTAACCTCAAACCTAACCTAACCTAACCTAACCTCAAACCTAACCTAACCTAACCTCAAACCTAACCTAACCTAACCTAACCTAAAAAATAACCTAACCTAACCTAACCTCAAACCTAACCTAACCTCAAACCTAACCTAACTTAAACTAACCTCAAACCTAACCTCACATAACCTCAAACCTAACCTCACATAACCTCAAACCTAACCTCACATAACCTCAAACCTAACCTCACATAACCTCAAACCTAACCTCACATAACCTCAAACCTAACTTCACATAACCTCAAACCTAACCTCACATAACCTCAAACCTAACCTCACATAAACTCAAACCTAACCTCACATAACCTCAAACCTAACCTCACATAATTTCAAACCTAACCTCACATAACCTCAAACCTAACCTCACATAACCTCAAACCTAACCTCACATAACCTCAAACCTAACCTCACATAACCTCAAACCTAACCTCACATAACCTCAAACCTAACCTCACATAACTTTAAACCTAACCTCACATAACCTCAAACCTAACCTCACATAACCTCAAACCTCAAACCTAACCTAACCTAACCTAACCTTAAACCTAACCTAACCTAACCTCAAGCCTAACCTAACCTCAAACCTAACCTAACCTAACCTAACCTCAAACCTAACCTAACCTAACCTAACCTCAAACCTAACCTAACCTCAAACCTAACCTAACCTCAAACCTAACCTAACCTAACCTAACCTCAAACCTAACCTAACCTAACCTCAAACCTAACCTAACCTAACCTAATCTCAAACCTAACCTAACCTAACCTAACCTCAAACCTAACCTAACCTAACCTAACCTCAAACCTAACCTAACCTCAAACCTAACCTAACTTAAACTAACCTCAAACCTAACCTCACATAACCTCAAACCTAACCTTACATAACCTCAAACCTAACCTCACACAACCTCAAACCTAACCTCACATAACCTCAAACCTAACCTCACATAACCTCAAACCTAACCTCACATAACCTCAAACCTAACCTCACATAACCTCAAACCTAACCTCACATAAACTCAAACCTAACCTCACATAACCTCAAACCTAACCTCACATAAACTCAAACCTAACCTCACATAACCTCAAACCTAACCTCACATAACTTCAAACCTAACCTCACATAACCTCAAACCTAACCTCACATAACCTCAAACCTAACCTCACATAACCTCAAACCTAACCTCACATAACCTAACCTCACATAAACTCAAACCTAACCTCACATAACCTCAAACCTAACCTCACATAACTTCAAACCTAACCTCACATAACCTCAAACCTAACCTCACATAACCTCAAACCTAACCTCACATACTTCAAACCTAACCTAACCTAACCTAACGTCAAACCTAACCTAACCTAACCTCAAACCTAACCTAACCTAACCTAACCTCAAACCTAACCTAACCTAACCTAACCTCAAAAATAACCTAACCTAACCTAACCTCAAACCTAACCTAACCTCAAACCTAACCTAACTTAAACTAATCTCAAACCTAACCTCACATAACCTCAAACCTAACCTCACATAACCTCAAACCTAACCTCACATAACCTCAAACCTAACCTCACATAACTTTAAACCTAACCTCACATAACCTCAAACCTAACCTCACATAACCTCAAACCTAACCTCACATAACTTCAAACCTAACCTCACATAACCTCAAACCTAACCTCACATAACCTCAAACCTAACCTCACATAACCTCAAACCTAACCTCACATAACCTCAAACCTAACCTCACATAACCTCAAACCTAACCTCACATAACCTCAAACCTAACCTCACATAACCTCAAACCTAACCTAACCTAACCTCAAACCTAACCTCACATAACCTCAAACCTAACCTCACATAACCTCAAACCTAACCTCACATAACCTCAAACCTAACCTCACATAACCTCAAACCTAACCTCACATAACCTCAAACCTAACCTCACATAACCTCAAACCTAACCTCACATAACCTCAAACCTAACCTCACATAACCTCAAACCTAACCTAACCTCAAACCTAACCTAACCTAACCTAACCTCAAACCTAACCTAACCTAACCTAACCTCAAAAATAACCTAACCTAACCTAACCTCAAACCTAACCTAACCTCAAACCTAACCTAACTTAAACTAACCTCAAACCTAACCTCACATAACCTCAAACCTAACCTCACATAACCTCAAACCTAACCTCACATAACCTCAAACCTAACCTCACATAACCTCAAACCTAACCTCACATAACCTCAAACCTAACCTCACATAACCTTAAACCTAACCTCACATAACCTCAAACCTAACCTCACATAACCTCAAACATAACCTAACCTAACCTAACCTCAAACCTAACCTAACCTCAAACCTAACCTAACCTAACCTAACCTCAAACCTAACCTAACCTCAAACCTAACCTAACCTAACCTAACCTCAAACCTAACCTAACCTAACCTAACTTCAAACCTAACCTAACCTAACCTCAAACCTAACCTAACCTAACCTCAAACCTAACCTAACCTAACCTCAAACCTAACCTAACCTAACCTAACCTCAAACCTAACCTAACCTAACCTAACCTCAAACCTAACCTAACCTAACTTCAAACCTAACCTAA
>JAWQEG010004774.1:202500-217500 GCA_033782935.1 Petrolisthes cinctipes | reverse complement strand
ACCTAACCTAACCTCAAACATAACCTAACCTCAAACCTAACCTAACCTAACCTCAAACCTAACCTAACCTAACCTCAAACCTAACCTAACCTAACTTAATCTCAAACCTAACCTAACCTAACCTAACCTCAAACCTAACCTAACCTAACCTAACCTCAAACCTAACCTAACCTAACCTAACCTCAAACCTAACCTAACCTAACCTAACCTCAAACCTAACCTACCCTAACCTAACGTCAAACCTAACCTAACCTAACCTCAAACCTTACCTAACCTAACCTAACCTCAAACCTAACCTAACCTAACCAAACCTCAAACCTAACCTAACCTAACCTAACCTCAAACCTAACCTAACCTAACCTAACCTCAAACCTAACCTAACCTAACCTAACCTCAAACCTAACCTAACCTCAAACCTAACCTAACCTAACCTAACCTCAAACCTAAATTAACCTAACCTAACTTCAAACCTAACCTAACCTAACCTAACCTCAAACCTAACCTAACCTAACCTCAAACCTAACCTAACCTAACCTCAAACCTAACCTAACCTAACCTAACCTCAAACCTAACCTAACCTAACCTAACCTCAAACCTAACCTCACATAACCTCAAACCTAACCTCACATAACCTCAAACCTAACCTCACATAAACTCAAACCTAACCTCACAAAACCTCAAACCTAACCTCACATAACTTCAAACCTAACCTCACATAACCTCAAACCTAACCTCACATAACCTCAAACCTAACCTCACATAACCTCAAACCTAACCTCACATAACCTCAAACCTAACCTCACATAACCTCAAACCTAACCTCACATAACTTAATATCTAACCTCACATAACCTCAAACCTAACCTCACATAACCTCAAACCTAACCTCACATAACTTCAAACCTAACCTCACATAACCTCAAACCTAACCTCACATAACCTCAAACCTAACCTCACATAACCTCAAACATAACCTCACATAACCTCAAACCTAACCTCACATAACCTCAAACCTAACCTCACATAACCTCAAACCTAACCTCACATAACCTCAAACCTAACCTAACCTAACCTCAAACCTAACCTCACATAACCTCAAACCTAACCTCACATAACCTCAAACCTAACCTCACATAACCTCAAACCTAACCTCACATAACCTCAAACCTAACCTCACATAACCTCAAACCTAACCTCACATAACCTCAAACCTAACCTCACATAACCTCAAACCTAACCTCACATAACCTCAAACCTAACCTCACATAACCTTAAACCTAACCTCACATAACCTCAAACCTAACCTAACCTAACCTAACCTCAAACCTAACCTAACCTAACCTAACCTCAAACCTAACCTAACCTAACCAAACCTCAAACCTAACCTAACCTAACCTAACCTTAAACCTAACCTAACCTAACCTCAAACCTAACCTAACCTAACCTAACCTCAAACCTAACCTAACTTAACCTAACCTCAAACCTAACCTAACCTAACCTAACCTCAAACCTAACCTAACCTAACCTCAAACCTAACCTAACCTCAAACCTAACCTAACCTAACCTCAAACCTAACCTAACCTAACCTAATCTCAAACCTAACCTAACCTAACCTAACCTCAAACCTAACCTAACCTAACCTAACCTCAAACCTAACCTAACCTCAAACCTAACCTAACCTAACCTAACCTCAAAAATAACCTAACCTAACCTAACCTCAAACCTAACCTAACCTCAAACCTAACCTAACTTAAACTAACCTCAAACCTAACCTAACCTCACATAACCTCAAACCTAACCTCACATAACCTCAAACCTAACCTCACATAACCTCAAACCTAACCTCACATAACCTCAAACCTAACCTCACATAACTTCAAACCTAACCTCACATAACCTCAAACCTAACCTCACATAACCTCAAACCTAACCTCACATAACCTCAAACCTAACCTCACATAACCTCAAACCTAACCTCACATAACCTCAAACCTAACCTCACATAACCTCAAACCTAACCTCACATAACCTCAAACCTAACCTCACATAACCTCAAACCTAACCTCACATAACCTCAAACCTAGCCTCACATAACCTCAAACCTAACCTCACATAACCTTAAACCTAACCTCACATAACCTCAAACCTAACCTCACATAACCTCAAACCTAACCTCACATAACCTCAAACCTAACCTCACATAACCTCAAACCTAACCTCACATAACCTCAAACCTAACCTAACCTAACCTAACCTCAAAGCTAACCTAACCTAACCTAACCTCAAACCTAACCTAACCTAACCAAACCTCAAACCTAACCTAACCTAACCTAACCTTAAACCTAACCTAATCTAACCTCAAACCTAACCTAACCTAAACTAACCTCAAACCTAACCTAACCTAACCTAACCTCAAACCTAACCTAACCTAACCTAACCTCAAACCTAACCTAACCTAAACTCAAACCTAACCTAACCTCAAACCTAACCTAACCTAACCTAACCTCAAACCTAACCTAACCTAACCTCAAACCTAACCTAACCTAACCTAATCTCAAACCTAACCTAACCTAACCTAACCTCAAACCTAACCTAACCTAACCTAACCTCAAACCTAACCTAACCTAACCTAACCTCAAAAATAACCTAACCTAACCTAACCTCAAACCTAACCTAACCTCAAACCTAACCTAACTTAAACTAACCTCAAACCTAACCTCACATAACCTCAAACCTAACCTCACATAACCTCAAACCTAACCTCACATAACCTCAAACCTAACCTCACATAACCTCAAACCTAACCTCACATAACCTCAAACCTAACCTCACATAACTTCAAACCTAACCTCACATAACCTCAAACCTAACCTCACATAACCTCAAACCTAACCTCACATAACCTCAAACCTAACCTCACATAACCTCAAACCTAACCTCACATAACCTCAAACCTAAACTCACATAACCTTAAACCTAACCACACATAACCTCAAACCTAACCTCACATAACCTCAAACCTAACCTCACATAACCTCAAACCTAACCTCACATAACCTCAACCCTAACCTCACATAACCTCAAACCTAACCTCACATAACCTCAAACCTAACCTCACATAACCTTAAACCTAACCTCACATAACCTCAAACCTAACCTCACATAACCTCTAACCTAACCTCACATAACCTCAAACCTAACCTCACATAACCTCAAACCTAACCTCACATAACCTCAAACCTAACCTCACATAACCTCAAACCTAACCTCACATAACCTCAAACCTAACCTCACATAACTTCAAACCTAACCTCACATAACCTCAAACCTAACCTCACATAACCTCAAACCTAACCTCACATAACCTCAAACCTAACCTCACATAACTTCAAACCTAACCTCACATAACCTCAAACCTAACCTCACATATCCTCAAACCTAACCTCACATAACCTCAAACCTAACCTAACCTCAAACCTAACCTAACCTAACCTAACCTCAAACCTAACCTAACCTAACCTCAAACCTAACCTAACCTAACCTAATCTCAAACCTAACCTAACCTAACCTAACCTCAAACCTAACCTAACCTAACCTAACCTCAAACCTAACCTAACCTAACCTAACCTCAAACCTAACCTAACCTAACCTAACCTCAAACCTAACCTAACCTAACCTAACGTCAAACCTAACCTAACCTAACCTCAAACCTTACCTAACCTAACCTAACCTCAAACCTAACCTAACCTAACCAAACCTCAAACCTTACCTAACCTAACCTAACCTCAAACCTAACCTAACCTAACCTAACCTCAAACCTAACCTAACCTAACCTAACCTCAAACCTAACCTAACCTCAAACCTAACCTAACCTAACCTAACCTCAAACCTAACCTAACCTAACCTAACTTCAAATCTAACCTAACCTAACCTAACCTCAAACCTAACCTAACCTAACCTCAAACCTAACCTAACCTAACCTCAAACCTAACCTAACCTAACCTAACCTCAAACCTAACCTAACCTAACCTAACCTCAAACCTAACCTAACCTAACCTAACCTCAAACCTAACCTAACCTAACCTCAAACCTAACCTAACCTAACCAAACCTCAAACCTAACCTAACCTAACCTAACCTTAAACCTAACCTAACCTAACGTCAAACCTAACCTAACCTCAAACCTAACCTAACCTAACCTAACCTCATACCTAACCTAACCTAACCTAACCTCAAACCTAACCTAACCTCAAACCTAACCTAACCTAACCTAACCTCAAACCTAACTTAACCTAACCTCAAACTTAACCTAACCTAACCTAACCTCAAAAATAACCTAACCTAACCTAACCTCAAACCTAACCTAACCTCAAACCTAACCTAACTTAAACTAACCTCAAGCCTAACCTCACATAACCTCAAACCTAACCTCACATAACCTCAAACCTAACCTCACATAACCTCAAACCTAACCTCACATAACCTCAAACCTAACCTCACATAACCTCAAACCTAACCTCACATAACCTCAAACCTAACCTCACATAAACTCAAACCTAACCTCACATAACCTCAAACCTAACCTCACATAACTTCAAACCTAACCTCACATAACCTCAAACCTAACCTCACATAACCTCAAACCTAACTTCACATAACCTCAAACCTAACCTCACATAACCTCAAACCTAACCTCACATAACCTCAAACCTAACCTCACATAACTTTAAACCTAACCTCACATAACCTCAAACCTAACCTCACATAACCTCAAACCTAACCTCACATAACTTCAAACCTAACCTCACATAACCTCAAACCTAACCTCACATAACCTCAAACCTAACCTCACATAACCTCAAACCTAACCTCACATAACCTCAAACCTAACCTCACATAACCTCAAACCTAACCTAACATAACCTCAAACCTAACCTCACATAACCTCAAACCTAACCTAACCTAACCTCAAACCTAACCTCACATAACCTCAAACCTAACCTCACATAACCTCAAACCTAACCTCACATAACCTCAAACCTAACCTCACATAACCTCAAACCTAACCTCACATAACCTCAAACCTAACCTCACATAACCTCAAACCTAACCTCACATAACCTCAAACCTAACCTCATATAACCTCAAACCTAACCTCACATAACCTTAAACCTAACCTCACATAACCTCAAACCTAACCTAACCTAACCTAACCTCAAACCTAACCTAACCTCAAACCTAACCTAACCTAACCAAACCTCAAACCTAACCTAACCTAACCTAACCTTAAACCTAACCTAACCTAACCTCAAACCTAACCTAACCTAACCTAACCTCAAACCTAACCTAACCTAACCTAACCTCAAACCTAACCTAACCTAACCTAACCTCAAACCTAAACTAACCTAACCTCAATCCTAACCTAACCTCAAACCTAACCTAACCTAACCTAACCTCAAACCTAACCTAACCTAACCTCAAACCTAACCTAACCTAACCTAATCTCAAACCTAACCTAACCTAACCTAACCTCAAACCTAACCTAACCTAACCTAACCTCAAACCTAACCTAACCTAACCTAACCTCAAAAATAACCTAACCTAACCTAACCTCAAACCTAACCTAACCTCAAACCTAACCTAACTTAAACTAACCTCAAACCTAACCTCACATAACCTCAAACCTAACCTCACATAACCTCAAACCTAACCTCACATAACCTCAAACCTAACCTCACATAACCTCAAACCTAACCTCACATAACCTCAAACCTAACCTCACATAACCTCAAACCTAACCTCACATAACCTCAAACCTAACCTCACATAACCTCAAACCTAACCTCACATAACCTCAAACCTAACCTCACATAACCTCAAACCTAACCTCACATAACCTCAAACCTAACCTCACATAACCTCAAACCTAACCTCACATAACCTCAAACCTAACCTCACATAACCTTAAACCTAACCTCACATAACCTCAAACCTAACCTCACATAACCTCAAACCTAACCTCACATAACCTCAAACCTAACCTCACATAACCTCAAACCTAACCTCACATAACCTCAAACCTAACCTCACATAACCTCAAACCTAACCTCACATAACTTCAAACCTAACCTCACATAACCTCAAACCTAACCTCACATAACCTCAAACCTAACCTCACATAAACTCAAACCTAACCTCACATATCCTCAAACCTAACCTCACATAACCTCAAACTTAACCTCACCTAACCTCAAACCTAACCTAACCCAACCTAACCTAACCTCAAACCTAACCTAACCTAACCTCAGACCAAACCTAACCTAACCTAACCTCACCTAACCACAAACCTAACCTAACCCAACCTAACCTAACCTCAAACCTAACCTATCCTAACCTAACCTCAAGCCTAACCTAACCTAACTTCAAACCTAACCTAACCTAACCTAACCTCAAACCTAACCTAACCTAACCTCAAACCTAACCTAACCTAACCTCAAACCTAACCTAACCTAACCTGAAACCTAACCTAACCTAACCTAACCTCAAACCTAACCTAACCTAACCTAACCTACAACCTAACCTAACCTAACCTAACCTCAAACCTAACCTAACCTAACCTAACCTCAAACCTAACCTAACCTAACCTCAAACATAACCTAACCTCAAACCTAACCTAACCTAACCTAACCTCAAACCTAACCTAACCTAACCTCAAACCTAACCTAACCTAACCTAATCTCAAACCTAACCTAACCTAACCTAACCTCAAACCTAACCTAACCTAACCTAACCTCAAACCTAACCTAACCTAACCTAACCTCAAACCTAACCTAACCTAACCTAACCTCAAACCTAACCTAACCTAACCTAACCTCAAACCTAACCTAACCTCAAACCTAACCTAACCTAACCTAACCTCAAACCTAACCTAACCTAACCTAACCTCAAACCTAACCTAACCTAACCAAACCTCAAACCTAACCTAACCTAACCTAACCTCAAACCTAACCTAACCTAACCTAACCTCAAACCTAACCTAACCTAACCTAACCTCAAACCTAACCTAACCTCAAACCTAACCTAACCTAACCTAACCTCAAACCTAACCTAACCTAACCTAACCTCAAACCTAACCTAACCTAACCAAACCTCAAACCTAACCTAACATAACCTAACCTTAAACCTAACCTAACCTAACCTCAAACCTAACCTGACCTAACCTAACCTCAAACCTAACCTAACCTAACCTAACCTCAAACCTAACCTAACCTAACCTAACCTAACCTAACCTAACCTTAAACCTAACCTAACCTAACCTAACCTAACCTTAAACCTAACCTAACCTAACCTCTAACCTAACCTGACCTAACCTAACCTCAAACCTAACCTAACCTAACCTAACCTCAAACCTAACCTAACCTAACCTAACCTCAAACCTAACCTAACCTCAAACCTAACCTAACCTAACCTAACCTCAAACCTAACCAAACCTAACCTAACCTCAAACCTAACCTAACCTAACCTAACCTCAAAAATAACCTAACCTAACCTAACCTCAAACCTAACCTAACCTCAAACCTAACCTAACTTAAACTAACCTCAAACCTAACCTCACATAACCTCAAACCTAACCTCACATAACCTCAAACCTAACCTCACATAACCTCAAACCTAACCTCACATAACCTCAAACCTAACCTCACATAACCTCAAACCTAACCTCACATAACCTCAAACCTAACCTCACATAACCTCAAACCTAACCTCACATAACCTCAAACCTAACCTCACATAACCTCAAACCTAACCTCACATAACCTCAAACCTAACCTCACATAACCTCAAACCTAACCTCACATAACCTCAAACCTAACCTCACATAACCTCAAACCTAACCTTACATAACTTCAAACCTAACCTCACATAACCTCAAACCTAACCTCACATAACCTAAAACCTAACCTCACATAACCTCAAACCTAACCTCACATAACCTCAAACCTAACCTGACATGACCTCAAACCTAACCTCACATAACCTCAAACCTAACCTCACATAACCTCAAACCTAACCTAACCTAACCTCAAACCTAACCTCACATAACCTCAAACCTAACCTCACATAACCTCAAACCTAACCTCACAAAACTTCAAACCTAACCTCACATAACTTCAAACCTAACCTCACATAACCTCAAACCTAACCTCACATAACCTCAAACCTAACCTCACATAACCTCAAACCTAACCTCACATAACCTCAAACCTAACCTCACATAACCTTAAACCTAACCTCACATAACCTCAAACCTAACCTAACCTAACCTAACCTCAAACCTAAACTAACCTAACCTAACCTCAAACCTAACCTAACCTAACCAAACCTCAAACCTAACCTAACCTAACCTAACCTTAAACCTAACCTAACCTAACCTCAAACCTAACCTAACCTAACCTAACCTCACCTAACCTAACCTCAAACATAACCTAACCTAACCTAACCTCAAACCTAACCTAACCTAACCTCAAACCTAACCTAACCTTAAACCTAACCTAACCTAACCTAACCTCAAACCTAACCTAACCTAACCTCAAACCTAACCTAACCTAACCTAATCTCAAACCTAACCAAACCTAACCTAACCTCAAACCTAACCTAACCTAACCTAACCTCAAACCTAACCTAACCTAACCTAACCTCAAAAATAACCTAACCTAACCTAACCTCAAACCTAACCTAACCTCAAACCTAACCTAACTTAAACTAACCCCAAACCTAACCTCACATAACCTCAAACCTAACCTAACCTAACCTAACCTAACCTAACCTAACCTAACCTAACCTCAAACCTAACCTAACCTAACCTCAAACCTAACCTAACCTAACCAAACCTCAAAAATAACCTAACCTAACCTAACCTTAAACCTAACCTAACCTAACCTCAAACCTAACCTGACCTAACCTAACCTCAAACCTAACCTAACCTAACCTAACCTCAAACCTAACCTAACCTAACCTAACCTCAAACCTAACCTAACCTAACCCCAAACCTAACCTGACCTAACCTCAAACCTAACCTAACCTAACCTCAAACCTAACCTAACCTAACCTCAAACCTAACCTAACCTAACCTAACCTCAAAAATAACCTAACCTAACCTAACCTCAAACCTAACCTAACCTCAAACCTAACCTAACTTAAACTAACCTCAAACCTAACCTCACATAACCTCAAACCTAACCTCACATAACCTAACCTCACATAACTTCAAACCTAACCTCACATAACCTCAAACCTAACCTCACATAACCTCAAACCTAACCTCACATAACCTCAAACCTAACCTCACATAACCTCAAACCTAACCTCACATAACATTAAACCTAACCTCACATAAACTCAAACCTAACCTCACATATCCTCAAACCTAACCTCACATAACCTCAAACCTAACCTCACATAACCTCAAACCTAACCTCACCTAACCTCAAACCTAACCTAACCCAACCTAACCTAACCTCAAACCTAACCTAACCTAACCTAACCTAACCTAACCTAACCTAACCTCAGACCAAACCTAACCTAACCTAACCTCACCTAACCACAAACCTAACCTAACCCAACCTAACCTAACCTCAAACCTAACCTAACCTAACCTAACCTCAAACCTAACCTAACCTAACTTCAAACCTAACCTAACCTAACCTAACCTCAAACCTAACCTAACCTAACCTAACCTCAAACCTAACCTAACTTAACCTCAAAACTAACCTAACCTAACCTAACCTCAAACCTAACCTAACCTAACCTCAAACCTAACCTTACCTAACCTAACCTCAAACCTAACCTAACCTAACCTAACCTCAAACCTAACCTAACC
Organism: Petrolisthes cinctipes; assembly: GCA_033782935.1. Lineage (NCBI taxonomy): Eukaryota > Metazoa > Arthropoda > Malacostraca > Decapoda > Porcellanidae > Petrolisthes > Petrolisthes cinctipes. The sequence goes on along the minus strand of JAWQEG010004774.1, from coordinate 207,621 downwards.
TAACCAAACCTCAAACCTAACCTAACCTAACCTAACCTGAAACCTAACCTAACCTAACCTCAAACCTAACCTAACCTAACCTAACCTCAAACCTAACCTAACCTAACCTAACCTCAAACCTAACCTAACCTAACCTAACCTCAAACCTAACCTAACCTAACCTAACCTCAAACCTAACCTAACCTAACCTCAAACATAACCTAACCTCAAACCTAACCTAACCTAACCTAACCTCAAACCTAACCTAACCTAACCTCAAACCTAACCTAACCTAACCTAATCTCAAACCTAACCTAACCTAACCTAACCTCAAACCTAACCTAACCTAACCTAACCTCAAACCTAACCTAACCTAACCTAACCTCAAACCTAACCTAACCTAACCTAACCTCAAACCTAACCTAACCTAACCTAACGTCAAACCTAACCTAACCTAACCTCAAACCTAACCTAACCTAACCTAACCTCAAACCTAACCTAACCTAACCAAACCTCAAACCTAACCTAACCTAACCTAACCTCAAACCTAACCTAACCTAACCTAACCTCAAACCTAACCTAACCTAACCTAACCTCAAACCTAACCTAACCTCAAACCTAACCTAACCTAACCTAACCTCAAACCTAACCTAACCTAACCTAACTTCAAACCTAACCTAACCTAACCTAACCTCAAACCTAACCTAACCTCACATAACCTAACCTCAAACCTAACCTAACCTAACCTCAGACCAAACCTAACCTAACCTAACCTCAGACCAAACCTAACCTAACCTAACCTCACCTAACCACAAACCTAACCTAACCCAACCTAACCTAACCTCAAACCTAACCTAACCTAACCTCAAACCTAACCTAACCTAACCTCAAACCTAACCTAACCTAACCTAACCTCAAACCTAACCTAACCTAACCTAACCTCAAACCTAACCTAACCTAACCTCAAACCTAACCTAACCTCAAACCTAACCTAACCTAACCTAACCTCAAACCTAACCTAACCTAACCTCAAACCTAACCTAACCTAACCTAACCTCAAAAATAACCTAACCTAACCTAACCTCAAACCTAACCTAACCTCAAACCTAACCTAACTTAAACTAACCTCAAACCTAACCTCACATAACCTCAAACCTAACCTCACATAACCTCAAACCTAACCTCACATAACCTCAAACCTAACCTCACATAACCTCAAACCTAACCTCACATAACCTCAAACCTAACCTCACATAACCTCAAACCTAACCTCACATAACCTCAAACCTAACCTCACATAAACTCAAACCTAACCTCACATAACCTCAAACCTAACCTCACATAACTTCAAACCTAACCTCACATAACCTCAAACCTAACCTCACATAACCTCAAACCTAACCTCACATAACCTCAAACCTAACCTCACATAACCTCAAACCTAACCTCACATAACCTCAAACCTAACCTCACATAACTTTAAACCTAACCTCACATAACCTCAAACCTAACCTCACATAACCTCAAACCTCAAACCTAACCTAACCTAACCTAACCTTAAACCTAACCTAACCTAACCTCAAGCCTAACCTAACCTCAAACCTAACCTAACCTAACCTAACCTCAAACCTAACCTAACCTAACCTAACCTCAAACCTAACCTAACCTCAAACCTAACCTAACCTCAAACCTAACCTAACCTAACCTAACCTCAAACCTAACCTAACCTAACCTCAAACCTAACCTAACCTAACCTAATCTCAAACCTAACCTAACCTAACCTAACCTCAAACCTAACCTAACCTAACCTAACCTCAAACCTAACCTAACCTCAAACCTAACCTAACTTAAACTAACCTCAAACTTAACCTCACATAACCTCAAACCTAACCTTACATAACCTCAAACCTAACCTCACATAACCTCAAACCTAACCTCACATAACCTCAAACCTAACCTCACATAACCTCAAACCTAACCTCACATAACCTCAAACCTAACCTCACATAACCTCAAACCTAACCTCACATAAACTCAAACCTAACCTCACATAACCTCAAACCTAACCTCACATAAACTCAAACCTAACCTCACATAACCTCAAACCTAACCTCACATAACTTCAAACCTAACCTCACATAACCTCAAACCTAACCTCACATAACCTCAAACCTAACCTCACATAACCTAACCTCACATAAACTCAAACCTAACCTCACATAACCTCAAACCTAACCTCACATAACTTCAAACCTAACCTCACATAACCTCAAACCTAACCTCACATAACCTCAAACCTAACCTCACATACCTCAAACCTAACCTAACCTAACCTAACGTCAAACCTAACCTAACCTAACCTCAAACCTAACCTAACCTAACCTAACCTCAAACCTAACCTAACCTAACCTAACCTCAAAAATAACCTAACCTAACCTAACCTCAAACCTAACCTAACCTCAAACCTAACCTAACTTAAACTAATCTCAAACCTAACCTCACATAACCTCAAACCTAACCTCACATAACCTCAAACCTAACCTCACATAACCTCAAACCTAACCTCACATAACCTCAAACCTAACCTCACATAACCTCAAACCTAACCTCACATAACTTCAAACCTAACCTCACATAACCTCAAACCTAACCTCACATAACCTCAAACCTAACCTCACATAACCTCAAACCTAACCTCACATAACCTCAAACCTAACCTCACATAACCTCAAACCTAACCTCACATAACCTCAAACCTAACCTCACATAACCTCAAACCTAACCTAACCTAACCAAACCTCAAACCTAACCTAACCTAACCTAACCTCAAACCTAACCTAACCTAACCTAACCTCAAACCTAACCTAACCTCAAACCTAACCTAACCTCAAACCTAACCTAACCTAACCTAACCTCAAACCTAACCTAACCTAACCTAACTTCAAACCTAACCTAACCTAACCTAACCTCAAACCTAACCTAACCTCACATAACCTAACCTCAAACCTAACCTAACCTAACCTCAGACCAAACCTAACCTAACCTAACCTCAGACCAAACCTAACCTAACCTAACCTCACCTAACCACAAACCTAACCTAACCCAACCTGACCTAACCTCAAACCTAACCTAACCTAACCTCAAACCTAACCTAACCTAACCTCAAACCTAACCTAACCTAACCTAACCTCAAACCTAACCTAACCTCAAACCTAACCTAACTTAAACTAACCTCAAACTTAACCTCACATAACCTCAAACCTAACCTTACATAACCTCAAACCTAACCTCACACAACCTCAAACCTAACCTCACATAACCTCAAACCTAACCTCACATAACCTCAAACCTAACCTCACATAACCTCAAACCTAACCTCACATAACCTCAAACCTAACCTCACATAAACTCAAACCTAACCTCACATAACCTCAAACCTAACCTCACATAAACTCAAACCTAACCTCACATAACCTCAAACCTAACCTCACATAACTTCAAACCTAACCTCACATAACCTCAAACCTAACCTCACATAACCTCAAACCTAACCTCACATAACCTCAAACCTAACCTCACATAACCTAACCTCACATAAACTCAAACCTAACCTCACATAACCTCAAACCTAACCTCACATAACTTCAAACCTAACCTCACATAACCTCAAACCTAACCTCACATAACCTCAAACCTAACCTCACATACTTCAAACCTAACCTAACCTAACCTAACGTCAAACCTAACCTAACCTAACCTCAAACCTAACCTAACCTAACCTAACCTCAAACCTAACCTAACCTAACCTAACCTCAAAAATAACCTAACCTAACCTAACCTCAAACCTAACCTAACCTCAAACCTAACCTAACTTAAACTAATCTCAAACCTAACCTCACATAACCTCAAACCTAACCTCACATAACCTCAAACCTAACCTCACATAACCTCAAACCTAACCTCACATAACTTTAAACCTAACCTCACATAACCTCAAACCTAACCTCACATAACCTCAAACCTAACCTCACATAACTTCAAACCTAACCTCACATAACCTCAAACCTAACCTCACATAACCTCAAACCTAACCTCACATAACCTCAAACCTAACCTCACATAACCTCAAACCTAACCTCACATAACCTCAAACCTAACCTCACATAACCTCAAACCTAACCTCACATAACCTCAAACCTAACCTAACCTAACCTCAAACCTAACCTCACATAACCTCAAACCTAACCTCACATAACCTCAAACCTAACCTCACATAACCTCAAACCTAACCTCACATAACCTCAAACCTAACCTCACATAACCTCAAACCTAACCTCACATAACCTCAAACCTAACCTCACATAACCTCAAACCTAACCTCACATAACCTCAAACCTAACCTAACCTCAAACCTAACCTAACCTAACCTAACCTCAAACCTAACCTAACCTAACCTAACCTCAAAAATAACCTAACCTAACCTAACCTCAAACCTAACCTAACCTCAAACCTAACCTAACTTAAACTAACCTCAAACCTAACCTCACATAACCTCAAACCTAACCTCACATAACCTCAAACCTAACCTCACATAACCTCAAACCTAACCTCACATAACCTCAAACCTAACCTCACATAACCTCAAACCTAACCTCACATAACCTTAAACCTAACCTCACATAACCTCAAACCTAACCTCACATAACCTCAAACATAACCTAACCTAACCTAACCTCAAACCTAACCTAACCTCAAACCTAACCTAACCTAACCTAACCTCAAACCTAACCTAACCTCAAACCTAACCTAACCTAACCTAACCTCAAACCTAACCTAACCTAACCTAACTTCAAACCTAACCTAACCTAACCTCAAACCTAACCTAACCTAACCTCAAACCTAACCTAACCTAACCTCAAACCTAACCTAACCTAACCTAACCTCAAACCTAACCTAACCTAACCTAACCTCAAACCTAACCTAACCTAACTTCAAACCTAACCTAACCTAACCTAACCTCAAACCTAACCTAACCTCAAACCTAACCTAACCTAACCTAACCTCAAACCTAACCTCACATAACCTCAAACCTAACCTCACATAACTTCAAACCTAACCTCACATAACCTCAAACCTAACCTC
>JAWQEG010004774.1:142500-197500 GCA_033782935.1 Petrolisthes cinctipes | reverse complement strand
CTAACCTCAAACCTAACCTAACCTAACCTAACCTCAAACCTAACCTAATCTAACCTCAAACCTAACCGAACCTAACCTAACCTCAAACCTAACCTAACCTAACCTCAAACCTAACCTAACCTAACCTAACCTCAAACCTAACCTAACCTAACCTACCCTCAAACCTAACCTAACCTCAAACCTACCCTAACCTAACCTAACCTCAAACCTAACCTAACCTAATCTAACCTCAAACCTAACCTAACCTAACCTAACCTCAAACCTAACCTAACCTAACCCAACCTCAAACCTAACCTAACCAAACCTAACCTCAAACCTAACCTAACCTAACCTCACACCAAACCTAACCTAACCTAACCTCAAACCTAACCTAACCTAACCTCAAACCTAACCTCAAACCTAACCTAACCTCAAACCTATCCTAACCTAACCTAACCTCAAACCTAACCTAACCTAACCTAACCTTTAAACCTAACCTAACCTAACCTCAAACCTAACCTAACCTAACCTCAAACCTAACCTAACCTAATCTAACCTCAAACCTAACCTAACCTAACCTAACCTCAAACCTAACCAAACCTAACCTAACCTAACCTCAAACCTAACCTAACCTAACCTCAAACCTAACCTAACCTAACCTAACCTCAACCCAAACCTCAATCCAAACCTCAACCTCAACCTCATCTCCAACCTCAGCCCCGACCTTAACCTTAACCTATATCTCAACCTCAATCTCAATCCCAACCTCAACCCAAACCTCAATATTAACCTTAACTTCAACCTCAACCTCAGCCCTAACCTCAACCCAAACTTCAATCCAAACCTCAGCCTAAACTCCAACCTCTACCTCAGCCCCAATATCAACCTCAACCTCTATCCCAACCTTAACCAAAACTTCAACCTCAACTCAATCCTCAACCTCAATCCAAATCTCAACATCTACCTCAACCTTTATTACAATCTCAACCTCAATCCCAACCTCAACCCAAACCTCAACCTCAACCTCTATCCCAACCTCAACCACAATTCCAACCTCTAACCAAACCTTAATCCAAGCCTCAACCTTAGCCCAAACCTCAACCCAAATCTCAAACCAAACCTCAACCTCAACCTCAGCCCAAACCTCAACCCAAACCTCAATCCAAACCTCAACCTCAACTCTAACATAAACCTCAGCCCCAACCTCAACATCAATCTCAATTCCACCCTCAACCTAACCTAACCTAACCTAACCTAACCTAACCTAACCTAACCTCAAACCTAACCTAACCAAACCTAACCTTAAACCTAACCTAACCTAACGTAACCTCAAACCTAACCTAACCTAACCTAACCTCAAACCTAACCTAACCTAACCTAACCTCAAACCTAACCAAACCTAACCTAACCCTAAAACTAACCTAACCTAACCTAACCTCAAACCTAACCTAACCTCAAACCTAACCTAACCTCAAACCTAATCTAACCTAACCTAATTTCAAACCTAACCTAACCTAACCTCAAACCTAACCTAACCTAACCTCAAACCTAACCTAACCTAACCTAACCTCAAACCTAACCTAACCTAACCTAACCTCAAACCTAACCTAACCTAACCTTAAACCTAACCTAACCTAACCTATCCTCACCTAACTTCAAACCTAACCTAACCTAACCTCAAACCTAACCTAACCTAACCTCAAACCTAACCTAACCTAACCTAACCTTAAACCTAACCTAACCTAACCTAACCTCAAACCTAACCAAACCAAACCTAACCTAACCAAACCTAACCTCAAACCTAACCTAACCTAACCTCAAACCTAACCTAATCTAACCTCAAACCTAACCTAACCTAACCTAACCTCAAACCTAACCTAACCTAACCTAACCTCAAACCTAACCTAACCTAACCTCAAACCTAACCTAACCTAACCTCAAACCTAACCTAACCTAACCTTAAACCTAACCTAACCTAACCTAACCTCACCTAACTTCAAACCTAGCCTAACCTAACCTAACCTCAAACCTAACCTAACCTAACCTCAAACCTAACCTAACCTAACCTAACCTTAAACCTAACCTAACCTAACCTAACCTCAAACCTAACCTAACCTCAAACCTAACCTAACCTAACCTAACCTCAAACGTAACCTAACCTAACCTAACCTCAAACCTAACCTAATCTAACCTCAAACCTAACCTAACCTAACCTAACCTCAAACCTAAACAAACCTAACCTCAAACCTAACCTAACCTAACCCAACCTCAAACCTAACCTAACCAAACCTAACCTCAAACCTAACCTAACCTAACCTCACACCAAACCTAACCTAACCTAACCTCAAACCTAACCTAACCTAACCTCAAACCTAACCTAACCTAACCTAACCTCAAACCTATCCTAACCTAACCTAACCTCAAACCTAACCTAACCTAACCTAACCTTTAAACCTAACCTAACCTAACCTCAAACCTAACCTAACCTAACCTCAAACCTAACCTAACCTAATCTAACCTCAAGCCTAACCTAACCTAACCTAACCTCAAACCTAACCAAACCTAACCTAACCTCAAACCTAACCTAACCTAACCTCAAACCTAACCTAACCTAACCTAACCTCAACCCAAACCTCAATCCAAACCTCAACCTCAACCTCATCTCCAACCTCAGCCCCGACCTTAACCTTAACCTATATCTCAACCTCAATCTCAATCCCAACCTCAACCCAAACCTCAATATTAACCTTAACTTCAACCTCAACCTCAGCCCTAACCTCAACCCAAACTTCAATCCAAACCTCAGCCTAAACTCCAACCTCTACCTCAGCCCCAATATCAACCTCAACCTCTATCCCAACCTTAACCAAAACTTCAACCTCAACTCAATCCTCAACCTCAATCCAAATCTCAACATCTACCTCAACCTTTATTACAATCTCAACCTCAATCCCAACCTCAACCCAAACCTCAACCTCAACCTCTATCCCAACCTCAACCACAATTCCAACCTCTAACCAAACCTTAATCCAAGCCTCAACCTTAGCCCAAACCTCAACCCAAATCTCAAACCAAACCTCAACCTCAACCTCAGCCCAAACCTCAACCCAAACCTCAATCCAAACCTCAACCTCAACTCTAACATAAACCTCAGCCCCAACCTCAACATCAATCTCAATTCCACCCTCAACCTAAACCTCAACCTCATCTCCAACCTCAAATCAAACCTCAATCCAAACCTCAACCTCAACTCCAATCTCAACCTCAGCCCCAACCTCAACCTCTATCCTAACCTCTACTCCTACCTCAACCTCAACCTTAATATATATATAATGTTTAATAATTAATTATTAATAATGCTGGCCTCTGATTGGCCGATAAAATGCTGGCCTCTGATTGGCTGATGAAATGCTGGCCTCTGATTGGCCAATGAAATGCTGGCCTCTGATTGGCCGATGAAATGCTGGCCTCTGATTGGCCGATGAAATGCTGTCCCCTAATTGGCCGATGAAATGCTGGCCTCTGATTGGCCGAAGAAATGCTGGCCTCTGATTGGCCGAAGAATTGCTGGCCTCTGATTGGCCGATGAAATGCTGGCCTCTGATTGGCTAATGAAATGCTGGCCTCTGATTGGCCGATGAAATGCTGGCCTCTGATTGGCCAATCAAATGCTGGTCTCTGATTGGTCGATGAAATGCTGGCATCTGATTGGCCGTTGAAATGCTGGCCACTGATTGGCCGATGGAATGCTGGCCTCTGATTGGCCGATGAAATGCTGGCCTCTGATTGGTCGATGGAATGTTGGTCTCTGACTGGATGATGGAATGCTGGCCTTCGATTGGCCGATGGGATGCTGGCCTCTGATTAGCCGATGAAATGCTTGCCTCTGATTGGCCGATGAAATGCTGGCCTCTAATTGGCCAATGAAATGCTGGCCTCTGATTGGCCATTGAAAGGCTGGCCTCTGATTGGCCGTTGAAATGCTGGCCTCTGATTGGCCGAGGAAATGCTGGCCTCTTATTGGCCGAGGAAATGCTGGCCTCTGATTGGCCGATGGAATGCTGGCCTCTGATTGGCCAATGAAATGCTGGCCTCTGATTGGTCAATGGAATGTTGGTCTCTGATTGGCCGATGGAATGCTGGCCTCTGATTGGCCGATGGGATGCTGGCATCTGATTGGCCGATGAAATGCTGGCCACTGATTGGCTGATGAAATGCTGGCCTCTGATTGGTCGATGAAATGCTGGCCTCTGATTGGCCGATGAAATGCTGGCCTCTGGTTTGCCGATGAAATGCTGGCCTCTGATTGGCCAATGAAATGCTGGCCTCTGATTGGCCGATAGAATGCTGGCCTCTGATTGGCCGATGAAATGCTGGCCTCTGATTGGTCGATGGAATGTTGGCCTCTGATTAGCCGATGGAATGCTGGCCTCTGATTGGCCGATGAAATGCTGGCCTCTGATTGGCCGATGAATGCTTGCCTCTGATTGGCTGATGAAATTCTGGCCTCTGATTGGCCGAGGAAATGCTGGCCTCTGATTGGCCGAGGAAATGCTGGCCCTGATTGGCCGAGGAAATGCTGGCCTCTGATTGGCCTATGAAATGCTGTCCTCTGATTGGCTGTTGAAATGCTGGCCTCTGATTGGCCGATGAAATGCTGGCTTCTGATTGGCCGATGGAATGCTGGCTTCTGATTGGCCGATGAAATGCTGGCCGCTGATTGGCCGATGATATGCGAGCCCCTGATTGGCCGATGATATGCTGGCCCCTGATTGGCTGATGAAATGCTGGCCTCTGATTGGTAGATGAAATGCTGGCCTCTGATTGGCCAAGGAACTGCTGGCCTCTGATTGGCCAATGAAATGCTGGCCTCTGATTGGCCAATGGATTAAATGCTGGCCTCTGATTGGCCAATGAAATGCTGGCCTCTGATTGGCTGATGAAATGGTGGCCTCTGATTGGCCGATGAAATGCTGGCCTCTGATTGGCCAATGAAATGGTAGCCTCTGATTGGCCGATGAAATGCTGGCCTCTGATTGGCCAGTGAAATGCTGGCCTCTGATTTGCCAATGAAATGCTGGCCGCTGATTGGCCGATGAAATGCTGGCCTCTGATTGGCCGATGAAATGCTGGCCTCTGATTGGCCGATGAAATGCTGGCCTCTGATTGGCCGATGAAATGCTGGCCTGTGATTGGCTTATGAAATGCTGGCCTCTGATTGGCCGAGGAAATGCTGGCCTCTGATTGGCCGAGGAAATGCTGGCCTCTGATTGGCCGAGGAAATGCTGGCCTCTGATTGGCCGAGGAAATGCTGGCCTCTGATTGGCCGAGGAAATGCTGGCCTCTGATTGGCCGAGGAAATGCTGGCCTCTGATTGGCCGAGGAAATGCTGGCCTCTGATTGGCCGAGGAAATGCTGGCCTCTGATTGGCCGAGGAAATGCTGGCCTCTGATTGGCCGAGGAAATGCTGGCCTCTGATTGGCCGAGGAAATGCTGGCCTCTGATTGGCCGAGGAAATGCTGGCCTCTGATTGGCCAATGAAATGCTGGCCTCTGATTGGCCGATGAAATGCTGGCCTCTGATTGCAATTACCAAATTAAACGGGCTAAGAACCTCTGTTAGTATTGTCAAAATCTATCAAACGTGGCTATAAAACTCTGGCAACACACCAATTATAAAATTAAATGGGCTCTTTAAGAACCTTTGGTAGTATTAAATTATTTACAAATAATTGATTATTTACTAATAGGCTATACAAAACTGCTTCTCTGGGCAAATCCACTTTGGTGCTGTTGAAAACACAGACTACATGGAGAGTGAGACAACCACAACCAACCTGTGGTGTTGGTGGTGATAATCTCACTCTGTGTTTTCAACAGCACCAAAGTGGAGTTGCCCAGAGAAGCAGCTAAAAACGGTTTGTTTACATTATTTTTTTCGTTATAACTTTATATATATGTCTATTTATAATTATGTAGGTTGAGTAATGTAATTACTAATATCTGCTGATAATAATAATAACATAACATAAGTATAAATAACTGTTATAACATATTAATACATTGGTTAATTAATAGCCAATGTTTACTGTGTGTATTGAACTGTGTTATAGTTAATTTATAGCTTAATATTATTAACAAATGATTACCTTATAACTCTATAACATTATATAATGATATATAATTATGAGGAATATTAATATATATATCAAAGATAGAATACCACAATTACTAAAGCCGAAACAATCCATATTTTACAGTTTTTTTATAACATGTCTTCAATAACAAGGAATTATGATTTATTAAATCTTCATCATTACACAAGGTAAGTGTATAATTAATAATAATGTATAACCAATAATTATAATGTGTATTACAATTGTATTATAAACCTAACCTAACCACGTAAAGTTAATAATATTTTAATAATGTTATTTAATAATGTTATTTAATTAATTATAATATATATATCAAAATAAATTATTAGTAAATAATTATTAAACATTATTAAAACATTATTAACTTTACATGGTTAGGTTAGGTTAGGTTTATTATATATATTTCATTGTAATACGAATAATTATTATTGTTTATACATTATTATTAATTATACACTTACCTTATACAATAATAAGGCTTTAATAAATCATAATTCCTTGTTATTGAAGACATGTTTAAAAAAATGTAAAATATGGATTGTTTCGGTTTAGTAATTGTGGTATTCTGTCTTTGATATACATATTTATATTCCTTATAATTATATATATATAAATGTTTCTTTGCTTTATTTATTTATTTATTTATTTATTTAGCTAATATTGGTATTATCTGTGCCGGCGAACTACTGGTTAGGTTAGGTTGTGTTAGGTAGGGTTCGGTTACCTTTATCAATGCTCAGTGGAATTATCTCCTGGAAATGTATTCTCTGCTAGATATTTCAATTTTAAGATACGACATTTCTGTAGTGGAGGGACGAACTGAGGTTGGGCGGACAGTGTTACCAGATATCCTTGGAAAAATTACGGAAGATCCAACAGGCAGTTGTGTACAATACGCTTGACCCACCCAATCGGGATACTTTTAGCTCCTATTCACGAGATCTATTTAATTTTTAAAGATCCCGAAGGATATTAAGTTAGGTCCCGAAGATAGCCACAGTTTAGGTTAGGTTAGGTTAGGTTAAGAGAGAGAGAGAGAGAAGCATCTTTGTATGTGAGAGAGAGAGAGAGAGAGAGAGTGAATTGATAGGCTTTGAAAGGGAATTGTTAGGCTTTGAAAGGGATTTGTTAGGCTTTGAAAGGGAATTGTTAGGCTTTGAAAGGTCATTGTTAGGTTTTGAAAGGGAATTGTTAGGCTTTGAAAGGGAATTGTTAGGCTTTGAAAGGGAATTGTTAGACTTAAAATGGGCATTGTTAGGCTTTAAAAAGGAATTGTTAGGCTTAAAAGGGAATTGTTAGGCTTAAAAGGGTATTGTTAGGCTTTGAAAGGGCATTGTTAGGTTTTGAAAGGGAATTGTTAGGCTTTGAAAGGGAATTGTTAGGCTTTGAAAGGGATTTGTTAGGCTTTGAAAGGGATTTGTTGGGCTTTGAAAGGGATTTGTTAGGCTTTGAAAGGGAATTGTTAGGCTTTGAAAGGGAATTGTTAGGCATTGAAAGGGAATTGTTAGGCTTTGAAAGGGAATTGTTAGGCTTTGAAAGGGAATTGTTAGACTTAAGAAGGGCATTGTTAGGCTTTAAAAGGGAATTGTCAGGCTTAAAAGGGTATTGTTAGGCATAAAAGGAAATTGTTAGGATTTAAAAGGGAATTGTTAGACTCTACAAGGGAATTGTTAGACTCTACAAGGGAATTGTTAGACTCTACAAGGGAATTGTTAAACTCTGAAAGGGAATTGTTAGGCTCTGAAAGGGAATTGTTAGGCTCTGAAAGGGAATTGTTAGGCTTTGAAAGGGAATTGTTAGGCTTTGAAAGGGATTTGTTAGGCTTTGAAAGGGAATTGTTAGGCTTTGAAAGGGAATTGTTAGGCTTTGAAAGGGATTTGTTAGGCTTTGAAAGGGATTTGTTAGGCTTTGAAAGGGATTAGTTAGGCCTTACAAGGGAACTGTTAGATCTTAAAAGGGAATGATAATGAGCGCGATAGAAATGATAGTGGCGACGATAGAAATGATAGTGGCGAAGATAAAAATGATAGTGGCGACGATAGAAATGATAGTGGCGACAATAGAAATGATAGTGGCGACGATAGAAATGATAGTGGCGACGATAGAAATGATAGTGGATACGATAGAAATTATAATGACGACTGGAAGGTGTGCCTGGGGCAGGGAAGGAACGGAAAGGTGTGCCTGGGGCAGGGAAGGACCGGTAAGGTGTGCCTGGGGCAGGGAAGGACCGGTAAGGTGTGCCTGGGGCAGGGAAGGACCGGTAAGGTGTGCCTGGGGCAGGGTAGGACCCGGAAGGTGTGCCTGGGGCAGGGTAGGACCGGGAAGGTGTGCCTTGGGCAGGTAAGGACCGGAAAGGTGTGCCTGGGGCAGGGAAGGACCGGTAAGGTGTGCCTAGGGCAGGGAAGGACCGGGAAGGTGTGCCTGGGGCAGGGTAGGACCGGGAAGGTGTGCCTTGGGCAGGTAATGACCGGAAAGGTGTGCCTGGGGCAGGGAAGGAACGGAAAGGTGTGCCTTGCTCTGTTACAAGGAAATTTGAACTAGGATTTTGTGTGTTGTTTCCCTTCTCAGCTCTCCTCATGCCCTCTTCCCACAGTTATATCTGATAAGTTTTAGTAGATGTTCATTTCATTGTTTATGGGTAAACAGAGCCCAAGCATCCTCCCCCTTATTGGGCCTCAGTACTGGAGTGAAGCCTGTGTTCCTTCCAGTACACCTTAGGACTATATTCCATGATGCCCCTCCCCCCCCCCTACATACACACATACAGCCCTGGCCAGGTTTTTCACAGCACAGTTTTTAAAATATTTTAGAAGTGTTCATTTGCTGATTAAAATATAAATAAATAATTAGACTGAGTCACCAGGGTGTGAAGGAGGCTACATTGTCCTCCAATTGTCTACACTTACAGCACACACACATCTCAACACCTGTTTTTCAGTTTCATACAAATCACAGCACATTCCAGAAATTATATAATAAAATAACCCTCCCCTTATAATATTTAAAATGTCTGTGTTTGAATTTTCAAACCAAGGTATGGTACTGTACTGTACTGTACTGTACTGGATATTTGAGGCCTATTTCTGAGGTGTAGAAATTTTTTTTTTATGTTTTTCTATTAATTAATAGCCCCTTTTGAAGTTGTTGAAGTTCTTTCTGGCCTTACATTTAACAGGACCTGGAGGTGATAATATGGCAAGATGTTTTTCTAGCCCCTATAAGTATGGGAAGGTGTGCCTGGGGCAGGGAAGGTGTGCCTGGGGCAGAGAAGGACCGGGAAGGTGTGCCTGGGGCAGGGAAGGACAGGGAAGGTGTGCCTTGGGCAGGGAAGAACCAGGTAGGTGTGCCTGGGGCAGGGAAGGTGTGCCTGGGGCAGAGAAGGACAGGGAAGGTGTGCCTGGGGCAGGGAAGGACAGGGAAGGTGTGCCTGGGGCAGGGAAGGACAGGGAAGGTGTGCCTGGGGCAGGGAAGGACAGGGAAGGTGTGCCTGGGGCAGGGAAGGACAGGGAAGGTGTGCCTGGGGCAGGGAAGGTGTACCTGGGGAGGAGAAAGTGTGCCTGGGGCAGGGAAGGACCGGGAAGGTGTGCCTGGGACAGGGAAGGAGTGCCTGGGGCAGGGAAGGGCAGGGTAGGTGTGCCTGGGACAGGGAAGGAGTGCCTGGGGCAGGGAAGGACAGGGAAGGTGTGCCTGGGTGGCCTTCACGTCACACTTGACTCCACAGTCAGGTGTACCAACATTACATCTCACTGTTAAAAGGATGGTAACGAAACTTTTTTTGCCAACTGTACATTACACACCCTTAAACCCAGCCAATAATGAGGGTTTACTGTACACAAATTCATTACAAACACTACATTATTATTATTATTATTTATTTCTGTGTGTGTGAGTGTGTATTTCTCTGTATCCATATATGTGTATGTTTTTCACACACACACACACACACATTCTCTCTCTCTACTGGACATAACCATTGTAATATGCATATGTGTGTATATATTTGTTTGTGTATGATCGCGCAGTGTTACCACATCTGGTTAGGTCCCGGGAATATGTCCCGGTTACTTTATGATAGTTTACATCGGTTATATCCCTGTAGTCTGCCCAGGTTAGGTCCCGGTAGTTTGCTGTGGTCCAGGTTAGGTTAGGTTAGCTTAAATTTCCAAATTATGTTTGTAAAACGAGGCATCTCCGAGAGAAACACCATAGAAGAAAATAGTCTTAGAATGGTCTAAATAAGTGGGTAATGAAGGTAGAAAAACCATACATGATAACGGCAGTTCTTTCAATATTTACCGTATTTTACCACGGTTAGTTCCCGGTAGTTTGCCCAGGTTAGGTCCCGGTAGTTTACTGCAGTTTAGGTTAGGTCATACTAATTTCAAAATGCTATATTTGAATATGACCTAACTTGGAAATGGGGCATTTCTGAAGAAAAGTGTTTTAGAATTGTATTAGAAAATGGCAATAGAATAGATAATTACCAATTGTTTTTTATTACTCATTATTTCCCGGTAGTTTGCCCGGGTTAGGTCCCGGTAGTTTGCCCGGGTTAGGTCCCGGTAGTTTGCCCAGGGTTAGGTCCCGGTAGTTTGCCCGGGTTAGGTTCCGGTAATTTGCCCGGGTTAGGTCTCGGTAGTCTGATGCGGTCTAGGTTAAGTTAGGTAAAGTCAGGCTAATTTCAAAATGCCCCATTTGAATATGCCCTATCTTTGAAATGGGGCATTTGCATAGGAAATGCTATAGAAGAAAATAGTCTTAGAATGGTCTAAATAAGTGGGTAATTAAGGTAGAAAAGCCGTACACAATAACGGTAATAATTTCAATATTTACCAAAAAAGTTTCCTAGAATTGTCCTAAATATGATCTATTAGAGTTGGATAATATTAACTGTGAGGAATTGTATATTGAATAATCAGGTTTTGGAATGGTTCAAAATATAACGTATTCAGATGGTGATTATCTATTAGAGTTGGTAAAATGTAACCGGGAGGATTATTATATTGAATAACCATGTTTGGGAATTAAATATATTTCGGTAAATAAAACACATCCGGGAGTAAACGGGTGTAAATAGGCACTGGATAATGACGTCATGGTTGGTTGGGCGGATGACGTCATAGTTTTCAGCCTATCACACGTATGGATTCATCACATCTCGCTTTCATCAGTTGTTTATCATGATGCACATATTCTAAAGCCGTGTTTCAACCCCACTCTTTCCCTGATTTACTTCATGCCCTCAATGCCATCTATCAGGGTCAATATTGTTGGGGGAAATGAAGGAAATTAATATCAGATAAACAGTGAAAACATAAAAACAATTTTATTACTAAAGGGAATTGTTAAATAGATCACTCCCATTAGTAAAGGGTTTACTGGTTAGGTTAGGTTAATATTAAATTAAATTAGGTTCGGTTAATATTAAATTAAATTAAGTTAGGTTAATATTAAATTAGGTTAGGTTAATATTAAATTAAATTAGGTTAGGTTAATATTAAATTAGGTTAGGTTAAGGTATCCATCTTTGAACAATGTTAGCAACCTTACATTTAATGATAAATATTATTTGGTGCTGGTTCTATGAACTCAGGGTGAGACGGTAACCTCATACTATCAGTTGTGAGTTCCATCAAAAATACTTATATTAAAGAAAAGGAAAACTTTGAATGGAACTCACCACTGAGCGTTGACGGTAACTGCCTCAGCCAGAATTGTCACCAACTGTTCTTACCTATTTGTTCTTACCTATTTGTTCTTACCTATTTGTATCTTTACAGGATTGAGTCAAGCTCGTAATGTCCCGTATTTTAAAACACAATTATCATATGTTTTTTAAAGTTATGTATGTTTTTGACATACTTTGATCTGTATGAAACTTTGATGAACAGGTAATGAGATTTCTGTCTGTTTCTGAGTGAACAAAGTTGCAGCACAATGCATGAAGGGGGAACGCTATAATAAAATTTGTCTTCATATAGGAATTATTATAGAAATGGTCATAAGCAGCTTAAATAACTAATTAGAGGAAATTCAGGAAGGGAATGTGGAGGCAGATATGGAGATGAAAAAACAGCTTGCCATATTATCACCTCCAGGTCCAGTTACATGTAAGGCCAGAAAAAACTTCAACAACTTCCAAAGAGGCTATTAATTAATAGAAAAACATGAAAAAAAAATTCTACACCTCAGAAATAGGCCTCAAGTATCCAGTACAGTACAGTACAGTACCATACCTTGCTTTGAAAATTCAAACACAGACGTTGGTGACTCAGTCTAATGGAAATTTTAAAATGATGACTCTGGCTACACCACCTCTCCCTATTCTGTAGTCAAGTAATAGATATACTGTATAGCATTAATATTCACACAAAAACATATTTTAAGGACTCTATGAGAAGTCTGTTATTTTTTCCTAGAGTCCTTAAAATATGTTTTTGTGTGAATATTAATGCTATACAGTATATCTATTACTTGACTACAGAATAGGGAGAGGTGGTGTAGCCAGAGTCATCATTTTAAAATTTCCATTAGACTGAGTCACTAACGTCTGTGTTTGAATTTTCAAAGCAAGGTATGGTACTGTACTGTACTGTACTGTACTGGATATTTAAGGCCTATTTCTGAGGTGTAGAAATATCTTTTTCGTGTTTTTGTATTAATTAAGAGGGTGCGGGAATAGGGGGACAGGCTTGGAGGGGGGTTTAGGGGGGTGCAGGAATTTTTGGGGAGTGTGGGAGTCTGGGACAGGCTTGGGGGGGGGGTTAGGGTGGTGCGGGAGTAGGGGACAGGCTTTCTATCCACCCCAAGCCTGTCCCCCTATTCCCGCACCCCCCAAACCCCTCCTAAGCCTGTCCCCCTATTCCCGCTCCTGAGAAGGAAAGAGACAAGGGGATTATTAATAATAATTGTTATGTTATGCCTCAACCATTGTATAAACATAGAAACTTCAGAAGGCTCAAATGAAAGTGGTCATGTGGGCAGTCTCCATTGTAATCTGGCACGGTTCCAATAATGCTACATAGATGTGTTTACATACCAAGTCTTGTAAAAGAAGTTAAATACATATGCTACCCATTGGTTTTCTAAATAATATTATTTCTATAAATTATATGTTAAACAATAATATCACAATAATGTCCTTAGGCAAAGTACTGTACAGTATATTCCAGAAAATTAACTTCAAAGAGTGAATAATGGAAACATTTTGTAAGATGGGTATACTGTACTTAAGATTTGTAAGTACAGTACAGTAGAGTAGTATTGAAGTGTACATTACTGTACTATCAGTAAATTACCATATCCACATACCAGATTACCACTCATTCTTATCATTTTGATAATGATAAGTTCTCTAAATAATATTATATATTATTTTCAGTCAGGTTTTAGAGGTAATTACTTACCCTAAACTTACCCCTAACCTTTTACTTGGCAACATTTTTCCATTAATTTCCTAAACCTTGATTTAGTTTAAGAAACTCTGTGAGACATTTATCATAATCTTTATTTAATTATTACATTCACCAGAGAATATTGAGAATTTGGTGTGGTAGTATTTCCTGACCCAACTACTGTTAGCTTACTTGTTTTGGTTGGTGAAAGTCAGACTAGGATATGATAAGTTTCCCCTTATAGCCTATATGTTAACCTTGAAAGATCACAATAACAAAGTATAGTTTTCATTATTCTTACCTGTAATGAAATGTTGGTCAGGATCAGAAGTAATTTCTCATTTTTTTAACCATTATCCCTGCCTATGGATGTGTGAAAAGGGATCGTAGTGATATTATAATATTCCACACGTGAGGTGAGAACTTTATAACAATATATATTTGAGAAGGATGTGAAATAAAAGAGACTAAAATGCAGCGTCCACCTGTGTCACACATCCCATTGCAAAAAATGTGACAATATTGGCTTGGATTGACTGTTTATCATAAATGTTGCTTGCTGAGATAGTGGGATGTCCAGCACTGCAACACACCTGTGGATTCTCAATAAAGTGGAGTGACGAGTGCAGGGACTGATGGAGAACAACAGCTGCCCTCCTCCCTCACAGGATATACCTGCCCTGGACACATTGGAGCACCACCAGGATGTTGCTGCTCTGGTGGTCTTCCACAAGACACAGGTACAAGAGGTACAGCACCTGGCAGGATTTAGGCTCCCCCCGTGTGAGGCTGTGAGAGACACGAGAATGGTGTTCTCCAGCCACAAGCATATCAGGGTGCTGAGGTCACACACCAGCAAGCACCAGAGGGTGGCAAGTCTAATGGTTCCCACTCAATTTTTCCCGCAGAGAGAACATATTGAGCCAATACAGAGCTACACACACTCAGCACTCACTCAGCTGGACCCTGGTCCAGCACTATCAGCCATAGTTGTACTGTATATATTCATTCCAAACTATGTTTACTGTTATTGTTGATGTTCTCCCGGGACAGAATGGCCTCCTGCCCCACAGACCCCTGGTACACTCTGGTCTCAGTGAAAAAAACAAATTAAAATAAAGGAGGGGCTGGCCCTATATGCCTGGGCTACTGAAGCACATCCCAGGGAAATGGGACCACAGCTTACTGGACCAGGGAGTCTGTATGTCCCTATATGTCTGTATGTCCCTATATGCCTGGGCTACCGAAGCACATCCCAGGGAAATGGGACCACAGCTTACTGGACCAGGGAGTCTGTATGTCCCTATATGTCTGTATGTCCCTATATGCCTGGGCTACCGAAGCACATCCCAGGGAAATGGGACCACAGCTTACTGGACCAGGGAGTCTGTATGTCCCTATATGTCCGTATGTCCCTATATGCCTGGGCTACCAAAGCACATCCCAGGGAAATGGGACCACAGCTTACTGGACCAGGGAGTCTGTATGTCCCTATATGTCCGTATGTCCCTATATGCCTGGGCTACCAAAGCACATCCCAGGGAAATGGGACCACAGCTTACTGGACCAGGGAGTCTGTATGTCCCTATATGTCCGTATGTCCCTATATGCCTGGGCTACCAAAGCACATCCCAGGGAAATGGGACCACAGCTTACTGGACCAGGGAGTCTGGGGGCCTCATTGGTGGGAAGGTCTTTGATCCCACAGCCAGTGGTGTGGGCCCAAGTCCACGTTACAAGAGCTACAAGTGGGGCCGCACCTTCCATGAGACCAGCCCTGAAGGGACCATAAGGGGGAGGGAGTTTACACTGCTGCATGCAAAGGGAAATGCACCCCCTGTGTGCTGGCGGTCCACACACCAGTGAAAAAACCTCACATGGATTAATTTTAATCCATGTGGGCAGATCTCATCAAATCCACTAGAAAGTTACCAGATCCTACAACAATCTTTATTCTAGCCCTGTGGAGGACTATGTTTACTGTTATATATCTTGCCATAACATACTTACTGTATACTTTATTTGATTTTACTAAAAAATGCTATATATAAATGTCATTTCATGTCATGTCATCTAACAAAAAATTTCATATCAGTTTGTTGTTGTTGAAGTGCCTCAAGGTGTCTGGTGAAGCAGCCCTGAGCTCCTGAGGAAGGCCATGGCCTCAACTGGGGTTTGCCACAGTGCTCTCAAAGAGTGTACAGTATGTTGTGTTATTGATCAATGTGATTGTGTGCATTGTAGTCTTAAATAATGTATTTAAGGGGTTGCGGGAATAAGAGGCCAGGCTTAGGGGGGTGCGGGGGTTTTTGGGGGGGTTGGCTGGGTTTTGGAGGGTGCGGGAGTTAGGGGACAGGCTGGGGGGAGGGGTTAGGGTGATGTGGGAGTAGGGGACAGGCTTTCTACCCCCCCCCAAGCCTGTCTCCCTATTCCTGCACCCCCCCACAAAAACCCGCACCTCCCTAAACTCCCCCAAGCCTGGCTCCCTATTCCCGCACCCCCTTAAATTTGTGAAGAGAAGGCCTAGCTGGGATGTAGTCTCCACATATTATACCTCCATGTGAGGCAATGGGGGACATGCTGGGGGGGGGGGTTATGGGGGTGCAGGAATAGGGAACAGGCTTTCTACCCACCCCAAGTCTGTCCCCCTATTTCCTTACCTCCCAAACTCCCCCCCCCCGAACCCCCCAAAACACCCCACACACCCCTAAATATCCCCCAAGCCTGTCCCCCTACTCCCGCACCCCAAAAAAAAACCCGCGACACCCCCCAAAACTCCCCGCACCCCCCAAAACCCTAGTAGCTCCTTGATCGTTCCTTTACCATTTGTATACACTTATTATATCTTATTTCCAATAGTAGGCTTACTATTTGTTATATTTCCACAACAAATAACCTAATGGAAGTGTAAGGTACTTATATTCTATGGCAAATATACAAAACTAACCCGAGAAACACCAAAACTTGAGTAAATTAGGAACAATTTCAGTTTTTACACGAGTCGCGGCCTCTGACTTGGCAACACTGATTTCACGACACGGCAATAATGACGTCACTATCCATGATGGCCGCCGTTGAGATGATGAATGTAAAAAGTAATTATAATAACAATAATAACAGCAATAAGAGTATTATAACAAGAGAAATATATATAAATCAATACGAAGAAATATATAGAACCCAATAATTAGATAAATAAATAAATAAATTGTAATAATAATGATAATAATAATAGTTAACAATCGTAGTCCCTATCAGCATTGCTACTTTTGTCAGTGTTGTCATTTCTAAGGTAATTACTCTAAATTAGCCTAGTTTGGTGCTATTTAAGATAAAATTTCTCCTATCTAAAGTAATTTTTATGAAAATTCCTTCGTTATTTATTTCCTGGGTCGTTGTGAAAGAAAATTAATACTATTAAAATACTTTCAAAGTTAATACTATTATAAAAACATGGAAATGTATACCGTTTGTCAAAGGTTTAATTTATGTTGAGGTAATTTGGTTCCATCTAAGGTATTTTCAACCCAATTTTTAAGGTATTTTACGAATTTCTTCCCTCTGTTGTTGGCGATCGAACCAATCTTCATTCCGGTGTTTCCTCCAAACCATCCAGTCTCTCCAATCCTCTAATCTCTCCATGTTGAGGTAATTTGGTTTCATCTAAGGTATTTTCAACCCAATTATTAAGGTATTTCATCGAATTTCTTCTCTCTGAGGCCTCCAAATTGCTCCAATCTTCTCACCAGTGTTTCCTCCAATCCTCTAATCTCTCCTCAAATGTCCCTAGTATTCCCTCTAAATCCTCCAATCCCTTCAATAACCAGTTTTGGTAAATATTGAATGAATTACCGTTATTGCGTACGTTTTTTCTACCTTCATTACCCACTTATTTAGACCATTCTAAGACTATTTTCTTCTATGGCATTTCCTCCGCAAATGCTCCATTTCCAAGATAGGGCATATTCAAATGGGGCATTTTGAAATTAGCCTGACCTTACCTGACCTGACCTAACCTAACCTAACCTAACCTAACCTAGACCGCATCAGACTACCGGGACCTAACCTGGGCAGACTACCGTGACCTAACCTGGGCAAACTACCGGGAAATAATCGTGATAAAGTACAATAAATGACGGGGGTAAAATACTGGGACCCAGCCGGATCTGGCAACACTGCTACAAAACGGTAATTCTTTCAATAAATACCCCAGTGTTCTCCAATCTCCAAGTGTATAAATTCTTCTCCCTCCAATCTTTCTTCCACTACTACTATCACTACTACCACTACTACTACCACCACCACTTCTACCCTACTACCACCACTATTACTATATGGGTAAATCATGGTATTGTTTGGTATTTATTTAGATTCTAGGCAATTGCAGTTTTGGGTATTTATTGAAAGAATTGCCGTCTTGTAATAGTGTTGCCAGATCCGGCTAGGACCAAGTATTTTGCCCTAGTCATTTCGGTAAATTTACAGAAAACCTGGGTTCACTAATACGTAAATATTAGTATGTTTTACCACTAATTAGGGTAAATATTGAATGAATTACCGTTATTGGGTACAGTTTTTCTACCTTCATTACCCACTTATTTAGACCATTCTAAGACTATTTTCTTCTATGGCATTTTCTCCGCAAATGCCCCATTTCCAAGATAGGGCATATTCAAATGGGGCATTTTGATATTAGCCTGACCTTACCTGACCTGACCTAACCTAACCTAGACCGCATCAGACTACCGGGACCTAACCTGGGCAGACTACCGGGACCTAACCTGGGCAAACTACCGGGACCTAACCGTGGTAAAGTACAGAAAATGACCGGGCCAAAGTATTGGGACCTATCCGGATCTGACAACACTGCTACAAAACGGTAATTCTTTCAATAAATACCCTAATTAGTACCTTTCTAAGACACTTTTCATCTATGGTGTTTCTCTCGGAGATGCCCCGTTTTCATACCTCAATACAAACATGGGGGAGAGCCTGGGAATCCGGGGTTTTGGGTGGGGGAAAACACGCTATACACTATGGTTTTGCCTTTATAATACAGTTCCAACCTATGGAGTATTTATTGGATATGCCCCGTTATCGAAATATGCCCCGTTTTCATACCCCAATACAAACATGGGGGAGAGCCTGGGAATCTGGGGTTTTGGGTGGGGGAAATCACGCATAGCACTATGTTAATGCCATAATTATACACTTCCAACCGTAAATAAAATAGTTAATGATAAAAAACAAATTCCAAGTGTTCGAGAACGTTGCAATATAATACCAATACAGCCCAAGTAGCAGCGTTACCAACATGTGTACACAATGTATATGTAGGAATGACATATATATAATAATATGTGTATAAAAATGGACAAAATAAAGGGTAAAGAATGTTGAATAAACAATAAATAACATACCTTACAGAAATTATGTGGATGGTGTGGGATTGTTGTGATCAGAGGAGATATCTGAGTCGTCTGAATCATGTGGTAATGGCGGACGAACACGGTTGGGGCGGATAGAGTTTTGCAGCCTCCAGAAGGAATTGATGAAACGCAAGATCTTCGTGTTGGTCTAGAAATATATATCTTGCAATATATTGTCTCAAATACTTGGCTTTGATTCCTGGTCGTTTAATATGTTCCTTAACGTCTCTCCACAATCTCTCTATGTTTTGTGTGTGTATTTCAGTATTAACCGGGTCGACAAAATTAATGCTGTGATTTACACACCAATGTCGATAGCCCTCGTCCTCGAGAGAATTGTATGCACGCCAAGAATCAGAGCAAATGGTAGTGCCAGGCAATATAAAAAGTTTTATTAGTGGAATAAGAGTTTCTTTATTCCGTGGAAGTGGTTGAGTCGCATCGTCTAAGAGCGGGATAATAAATTTTTTCTTGGAGACTCTTTCAATTCCTCCAAACACCCACACTTGAGACAAAACACGACCGACGTTGTGTTTCCGTCTGACAACAAGGGTTTCATCAATCTCAACTGTTATATGAGGACCACCTATAGGGGGTTGAGATGTTAGCCATTTCTCGCACACTTCACTACAGAAACTTCTCCAATCGACAGAAGTGTTGCTGTTTATGCTCAAGTTTTTGATAGTCTGGATGTGTGAAAAACTCTTATCACAAAATACGTTAATAAAACACAGCACTTTCCAGGGTTCGATGTGTGAATGGTCTAAAAATGAGCCTTTAAATGACGACACAGAAAATCCACAACGTCTTCTTCTCTTTGTCTTTGCTATTAGAGTTGTGTGATAACAACGAAAAAGGTTATCATGTGTTAAACAACAATTGTTACCGCAATTAGGACACTTGAGATCAGTTGGTAAGACACCGTGATTTTGAAATAAAGTTATACTGGTCTCGTTATTTCTAAAATGGCTTGCTATAATTTCGTAGAATAGAGGACGACAACCGGCACACAAGTGTTCCATAGTGAGCAACTGAAAGAGAAAGACCCACGCTCTAACGTCCTATTTATAGGGGATAATCACGTGACCCAGTTTTCCATACAGCAGCATTACAAACTCAAAAATAAATGGAAAAGCAGCCAAAAAAGTAAAATGATAGCCACACCGTACCTATCCCACCCAAACATAAACACAACCAAACATAACCTAACAATACCTCACCCTACACTAAATAACCAATTAAAGCCCAAAATAAAGTAACATAACAAAACAAAAGTAAAAATATAGATACATAATATAAATACTCTTAGAATGAAAACACGTGTTCATGTGCACAAAAGTAGCCCAAATGGCTATAAAAATTAGTAGATGGTAATGCACATATTAATATTTAGAGTAGCCAGCAGAGGGCCAAAATTTCCAAGGCTATAAGCAGTGGTACTAACTCAAAATAACAAAGAGAAGCACCCAATACTATGAAAAGAAGTAGAATTATAGCCAAATCCTACCGACCCCTACAT
Organism: Petrolisthes cinctipes; assembly: GCA_033782935.1. Classification (NCBI taxonomy): domain Eukaryota; kingdom Metazoa; phylum Arthropoda; class Malacostraca; order Decapoda; family Porcellanidae; genus Petrolisthes; species Petrolisthes cinctipes. Next base: position 177,019 of record JAWQEG010004774.1, on the reverse strand, counting down.
ATCCTTACTAAACAAAACCTAACCTAACCTAACCTAACCTAACCCAAACAAACCAAAGCAAAGCATAACAAACCTAACCAAAAATAAGGAAAGATAATAAAAAGTAACATAATGAAATTACCCAGTGAATAATAACACGTGTTCAGGTGCACATTTGTAGCCCAAATGGCTATGAAAATGAGGAATTGGTAATGTACATAATAAGTGGATGGCTATCGGCATCGAATAAAATCCCACAATTGCCAGATCTCCAATAAAATGTTAAATCAAATGGTTATTTTGGGAATTAGTGTTACCTGACCTGACCTAACCTAGACCACAACAGACTACCGGGACCTAACCTGGGCAAACTATCGGGACCTAACCTGGGCATAAAACCGTTGTACAATTAATAAAGTGACCGAGTAAATATCCCGGGATGTAGATGGATGTGGTAACACTGCACTTCCATTACCAATAATTTACAGAGTAACCACAAGATGGCAACACAGTGATATCAAGGAATTAATGACAGGAGTAGACACTAGATGGCAACAATGTAACATCCTGGATATGGAAATTTCCATAAAAAGAGTAGATAGACAATATTGCCAATACAAAATATAATAGGGCAAATATAGCCAAACCAGCCAAAAGTAGCGTGAATATTGTAACATTTACAACTATGAAAAGACTATAATTGTAGTGAAAACATATCAAACGTAAACACAAGAGAACCAATCTCCCCACCTGAAACTAGCTTCATCCAACGCACCCCCAATATTGCATGCGTCTTGAATAACGTGGAATATAACGAAAAGCAACGAAAATAACGGTAGGAAGTCAATTATATAGGCAGAACCACAGTGAAATGCGTGTTTTCCCCCACCCAAAACCCCGGATTCCCAGGCTCTCCCCCATGTTTGTATTGGGGTATGAAAACGGGGCATATCTCGAAAACGGGGCATCTCCGAGAGATACACCATTGATGAAAAGTGTCTTAGAATGGTCCTAATTAGTGGTAAAACATACTAATATTTACGTACTAGTGAACCCAGGTTTTCTGTAAAAATACCGTCATTTCCTGTACTTTACCACGGTTATTTCCCGGTAGTTTGCCCAGGTTAGGTCCCGGTAGTTTGCCGCAGTCTAGGTTAGGTTAGGTCAGGTTAGGTCCGGTAGCTTGCCGAAGTCTAGGTTAGGTCAGGTAAGGTCAGGCTAATTTCAATATTAGCTAACTTGGAAATGGGGCATTTCCGAAGAAAAGTTGGTACGGTATTTATTGAAAAAATTACCGTTTTGTAGCAGTGTTGCCAGATTTGGTTAGGTCCCAGTATTTTGCATTTCCTGTACTTTACCATGGTTATTTCCCGGTAGTTTGCCCAGGTTAGGTCCTGGTAGCTTGCCGCAGTCTAGGTTAGGTCATGCTAATTTCAAAATTTGAATATGCCCTATCTTGGAAATGCCATAGAATAAAATAGTCTTAGAATGGTTTAAATAAGTGGGTAATGAAGGTAGAAAAACCGTACGCAGTAATGGTAATTCTTTCAATATTTACCGTATTTTACCACGGTTAGTTCCCGGTATTTTGCCCGGGTTAGGTCCCGGTAGTTTACTGCAGTTTAGGTTAGGTTATGTTAAGTCATGTAAGGTCATACTAATTTCTAAATGCTATATTTGAATATGACCTAACTTGGAAATGTTAAGAAAAGTGGGTATTTATTGAAAGAATTACCGGGTATTTTTCCCTGGGTCATTTCCTGTACTTTATCACAGTTATTTCCCAGTAATTTGCCCAGGTTAGGTCCCAGTAGTCTGCTGTGGTCTAGGTTAGGCTAGGTAAGGTCAGGCTAATTTCAAAATGCCCCATTTGAATATGCCCTATCTTGGAAATGGGGCATTTGAGGAAGAAATACCATAAAAGAAAATAGTCTTAGAATTGTCTAAATAAGTGGGTAATGAAGGTAAGAAAACCGTACACAATAACGGTAATTCTTTCAATATTTACCGATATGGGGCATTTCTGAAGGAAAGTGTTTTAGAATGTTGTGAATTTGTGAATATAGAAGGTAAAAACATTGTAATAGAAAATAACAATAGAATAGATAATTACCGGTTGATTTTAGTACTCGTATTTCAATTTTTTTTTTTTTTTTTAATTGGGTAAATTTTCCGAGCTGCACGTGTGAGATTTTCAGACAAAATATAGCTTTTCCAAGATTTTTTTAAGTGAATAATTCAATTTTTTTCATGTGATTAGTTTAATTTTAACATCCATTTATTGTGCAAATATCCTGTTTTAGCCATACATACCTAACCCAACCCAACCCAACCTAACTAACCAAACCTAACTAACCAAACCAAACCAAACCAAACCAAACCTAACCCAACTCAACCTAACCCAACCTAACCTAACCAAACCAATCCTAACCTAACCCGACCCAACCTAACCTAAGCTTACCCAACCAAACCAAGCCTAACCAAACCAATCCCAACCTAACCCAACCCAACCCGACCCGACCCGACCTAACCTAACCTAATCTGAACCATTGCAGACTATCGGGACCTAACCATAGCAGACTATACCCGGACCTAACCTGGACAGACTATACGGAGTTTCACAAGGTAAGACCTATATCAAACTTAGAGAAATTTGACCATAATAACTTATATCACGGTGAAAATTACATATCTCATACCATAAAACACCCTAACTTATTATTATTATATATACCGTACCGTAAAACTCCCTACCTTGGGACAATTTTTACATGTGTTAGTGAATGATTATCATCATTATTATTATTATTGTTATCATCATTATTATTATTATTGTCATCATTATTATCATTATTATTATCATCATTATTCTTATTACTATTATTATTACTATTATTACTATTATTATTATTACTATTATTATTATTATTATTACTATTATTATTATTACTATCATTATTATTACTATCATTATTATTACTATCATTATTATTATTATTATTATTATTACTATTACTACTACTATTATTATTATTATTATTATTATTATTATTATTATTACTATCATTATTATTACTATCATTATTATTATTATTATTACTATTACAATTACTACTACTATTATTATTATTATTATTATTATTATTATTATTATTACTATCATTATTATTATTATTATTACTATTACAATTACTACTACTATTATTATTATTATTATTATTATTATTATTATTATTATTATTATTATTACAGAATGGTGGACTGAAGCAGAGTATATCCACACCTGACCTAAGACACACACACACACAACAAGCAGCACCCAGTGAAAACAATACCCTCCAGTGTTGTATGTAGGTATGTATGTATGTGTGTGTATTTGCTCTCTTTCTCTCTGTATGTGTGTGTGTGTATATGTATGTATGGATGTGTATGTGTATATATGTGTGTGTATGTATGTATGTATATATGTGTGTTTGTAATAATAAATAATAATAATAATAATTAATGGTTTATTAATACAGTTTTAGAATATATACAAAACTGTTAACAAATTAATTGGGTATTGTTAGTATGTGTGTGTGTGTATGTATGTGTATATTTTAGTGTGTATGTGTCTGTGTGTATATATTTTTAGTGTGTGTGTGTGTGTGTGTGTGTGTATGTAAATTGTGTACGTAAATAAACCGACAGCAGACAGACAGAGAGTGGGAGTTTCAGGGCCCGTACAATCGAAAATACTTAGTTCTCTTAAGTGCACTTAGCAGACGATATTTTCATGAAGTGCACTTAAATCAGGACAAAATACTCAAGTCTACACTCAGTAGCCTGGAAGTATACCTAGCAGACGACAAAAGTTAAGGTACCTCCATGAGGTTGCTTAAGTACTGTACGGCTAGTCCGGTGCTGTTGGAAAAGCATTACCAGACGACATCTGTGTTTACTGTTTACTAACAGCAAGAAGTGAAAATGGCGGAAGGGATTCAAGGGAGAATAAGAAGGCGAAGGGTATTCAGTGAGCGGAAGGACATTTTAAACATGTATAATGATGCAGAATTGGTGAAAAGATACAGATTGGACCGTGCTGGAATATTATTAGTGACTGACTTTGTGCGAGATGCTATAACACCACCAACAGGAAGAAATCGAGCCATTCCAGCGGAATTAAAAGTAATAACAACACTGAGATATTTGGCCACTGGAAAAATGCAGCTGTGCAATGGTGACGACATTGGAATCACCCAACAAGCAGCTAGCAAAATGATCACACAGACACTTGATGCATTAGTGACACCACCTGCAGCCTTTATTTCACGTTTTGTCAAGTTCCCAAGAATGCAAGATGAAATTCGCCAGAGAAAAGCTGAATTTAGGGAAATTGCAAATTTTCCAGAGGTGGTGGGGGCTATAGATGGAACCCATATTAGGATTGTTGCTCCCAGGGAATATGAGGCAGAGTACATCAATCGAAAAAATTACCATAGCATCAATGTCCAAGTAGTGTTTGATGCCCGCTACAGAATTTTAGATGTAGTAGCAAAATGGCCTGGGTCAGTCCATGACTCCAGAATGTGGAATGAGTGTGGCCTCAAAGAGGGATTTGAAAATGGGACCATACCTCGTAACTGCCATCTAATAGGAGACAGTGGTTATCCATCTCAACCCTGGCTGCTGACCCCATACCTTCAACCGAGGACAGAGATACAGGAAGCCTACAACAGGTACAGTGTTCCTTACTGTTTTATCTTGTTAAACATGAAGGCAATAATAATTTTAATAGTAAAATAGGATATAAAGTCAGTAATGACAGAACTCTAACTTAAGTTACGGGGGCACATTCCCCCACTTTTTTTTAGGTTAGGTTGGGTTTATTCTAAAGTTATCCCTGGGTTCTTGATATTTGTCAGTTTTTTTTTTTTTTTTTTTTGTCACATTTAGGCTATTACTTGTATAGCCCTCTGTTCTGTAACATCCTTTTTTTTGTATAGCCCTCTGTTCTCTAACATTTTTTTTTTCATACTTTATTCTGTTCAACCATTAAGTTATAATTACTGATACAATAAGGTCTGCATTGAAAGGTTTTTTCTCTAATCATATTTTAATCATCAAAAGATATTGTGATAATCAGTTGATAGCTTAATGCTCATATATAATTTAAATTACCATTACAGAGCACATAAACGAACAAGATGTGTAGTGGAGAGGGGAATAGGACAACTGAAGAGGAGATTTCACGTTCTACACGGTGAGGTTCGTGTTAGCCCCGCTAAGACGAGCCAGATTGTGATGGTGTGTGCTGCTCTTCACAACTTATGTAAGGAGAGGAATTTGGACCTGCCGGATGAACCAGACATAGGCCAACAGCAGCTCGAGGATCGGCCAGAAGAACCCAATCACATCCAGCCTTTTGTGCCTGATGGAGTCCAAGGTGGCATCTTATACAGAGATCATTTTGCCACCCTTCACTTCCAGTAAGTGATGTCTTTCACATATAACCTGTGTAATAGCATGTACAATGCTCCGTAACTAGCCAAAACTTTAATTTTCAACAATCATTCAGCAATTTCAACCATCAAATATAGTAGTGTATAAACATCTAAATATATGTGTGCTAAGGCATTGGTCATACCTTAAGATAAATAATGCATTACTGTAAAACCATATACAATTAATTTTTCCATACCATATTAAATAACCATGCAGTAAGTAACACCCTTGCCTAAACACAAAAATATATATAGTAGCCTTTGGATGCACAATTTAAAATTTCTGACTACATTTTTGTGTTATTCCACAGACCTGAACAGTGATTGGGTACCATCCATAGCAACTTGTGTTTGGTGAAGTTCATCTTGCAGCTTCATTGGTACTTGACAAAACATGCAAGAAATGCTGTAGGTAGTGTCATTCTCTGTGTTGCTGCAGGTAGTATAATTCTCTGTGTTTTTAGTTCATTCTGTATATACAGGGTGTCCACAAAAACACTCCTTGATTTCTAAGCTCTTCTAAGTTTCTTTCCCTTTTCTTGCTATTTATCTCAACCTCAGTCAGTTTCCCTTTTATTCATGTAGTACATACTTTACTGTACTTGTATCCCAGCAGAGAGAGAAAACAAATATAGTTTCAGCATTAGAAATTGAGTATTTTTGTATTTTTCCTATCTACCAGCAGACTTGTCAATAACCTATAAGTACAGTACAGTATTAAGGTTATAAGGCAATTAAAAAGCATGATTATTACCTTACATTTACTTATCAGTTTTGCTTCTATAATATGCGGACATATCCCTAAAGGCAGCAGACATGTCTTTGTATGCAGTAGCTTGTGCTCTGGCAGCCCTCTTCAGCTCCTCAATAAGGAATTTAACATCTTGTGGGTCTCCAGCCCTAAAAATTCCGGAGTCCACAAAGGGCAAGGAATCCTCAAGGCGACCCAATGGAGGTATCACTGGAGGACCCACATCGTCCTCATCAGTGTCTGCTGCTGCTCCTCCCCCAGCATCACTAATATGCACAACAATCTCTTCTGGTCTGCAAAGAAATTTTATTTTGATACAAACAAGTAACTATTTTGCTATGCTATATAAACCCTGTGATTTTTTAAGAAAAATGATGGTATATAGGTCCTGCAAAGAGTGCCACAAGACACAGTGCCACAAGACAACATCCACCCTGAAGGAGTATGTATCATGACCCAGAAAAGAGAAACCAATAGCCTCTAATTTCAGAATACAATCACAGTGCACTTAAAAACTCATGCCTCCTACCCACTGGAAAGAAAATGAAAGATGTTGATGATGATGCTGACTACACTGACTGCAGAATAACTTTTGAATGATCACTGAGAGATATACTGGTGTACCTAATTTGCCATCAAACAATCATTAAATTATTTTGAGAGAAAAACCATATAAATAACGGGGACCTTCAAGGATTGCAGTACATATAGGAAACATTACATTTTGCTTCATATTTCACTTTCATAGTGTTCAAAACAACCCTTTCCATGTTTTGTGTTTAGAATATACATATAGATTTTATACAAATGTTGCTTAATACAGTATATGTATATATAGAAAGGGTTAAACAAAAAAACTTACTGGATCGACACTGCTTCTTCAGTTATGCTGAAAGAGTCTGTCACCATCTTGGTAGGGAATCCATCCCAGGTGACATTGTCCTTCCCTACAATATCTTCAATCTCCTCCAGTACAGGGTCTTCGCATGCACCCCCTGGGGCTGGGGGTCCTCCACCTACAAAACAATATTCATATCAGTGTACACAATAAATCTTGTAAAAGTAAATACCAATAAACAGTCAAATGTAGCTGGCTCTGCTGCATCAAAAATCTATTATAGTACCGTATATGTGTATTAAATACCATTAATAATATGGTCATTTTACAAAAATTGTTTTTGGGTCAGCTGTATATTTCTTGTAGATACAGTATGTTTTTGCATGTATACCACTCATGCTGCATGAGCTAGGCAAATATTTAGTACCAAAACCAAAAAGATAAATAAAATGTATGCTTTTTCTGCAACATAAACTTACTGTTTACAACAAATCTTGAGATTTTGGCTATCGTTGTATGATTAATCTTTTGTCTCTAATTACGCCCTACCTATAGTTAAATGCATTACTGTATTTTTTAGAGTATCACCCAATAAAGTAATATATGGTAAAATGCCAGTAAATATTTTGGGTAAAAGTGTTACTCTTAATTCTGTGTCTAATCTTATTTACCTTCCTTTGCTAACAAAACCATAACTGTGCTTATGTTAGAGTAATAGTATATTTCCATATTAACATGTGATTATTTAATGAAAATTCCCACTCCTAATGTATGTAACTATATTGGGCACATATCTCCATCCCCCATACTGTATCATAACCATAAGATTCTGTTAATGAAAACAATTTGGTTAGTCAGTCTGTGCACAATAATTAAATTAACAGTTAAACACGAACCTGTTTGGTTGTACAGCCGCTTTCTCGAAGAGATATCCCTCTTCCCTTTACAGAGAAGATTTTGCCACTTCTTCTCCACTTGGTCCCTTTGCCGTTCACAAGCAGGGAAAGCGACAGTAAGGGACTCTGTGATGCTCTGCCAAGCATCCCTCTTGTGCCTGATGGTGAGAGTTGGGCTGAATTTACCCTTAATAATTTCCTTCTTCCCTTTCACCAGTCGCAGAAGCATCATCACTTCGTCCTTGCTCCAGTTAGGTGTCCTCTTGCTAGTTTTCGGGGTCTCCATCCTCACACAGAAAGGTAGTCAAAGCTGACAAAGGCTGAAAGCGTCACAGCGTGTAGAGGCAAAAGGTGGACCGTCGTTCGGGTCTTCGGGATGTAAACAAAAACAGACGACGGCGTTAACACGTGCGAAAAAAAAAAAAAAAATATAGAAAATAAATACCTTTTCGAAATCGTATTTTATGACATAAAGTAGTGAGATAACATTGGTAGGAACTTTTGTGGATATGTAAAACGTAATTACTTTTATTCTATATGTACTCTTTGCCGAAATAAACACACTTTTAATATTTCAAGTTTTGCCATGAACTGCTTTTCATACAGGGCACTTAAGTAGTACAATACAAGCACTACTTAAGTATTTTAGTCATGTGAAGTCCACTTCAGCAAACTTAAGTAGATCTTAAGTAGATACTTAAGAATTTTCGATTGTACGGGCCCTGAGTCCCATACTATTATTATTACTACTATTATTATTATTATTATCATTACTACTATTATTATTATTATTATTATTATTATTACTACTATTATTATTATTACTACTATTATTATTATTATTATTATTATTATTACTACTATTATTATTATTATTATTATTATTATTACTACTATTATTATTATTATTATTACTACTATTATTATTATTATTATCATTACTACTATTATTATTATTATTATTATTATTATTATTACTACTATTATTATTATTATTACTATCATTATTATTATTATTACTATCATTATTATTATTATTATCATTATTATTATTATCATTATTATTATTATTATTACTATCATTATTATTATTATTATTACTATTATTATTATTATTACTATCATTATTATTATTATTACAGAATGGTGGACTGAAGCAGAGTATATCCACACCTGACCTAACACACACACACACATACAAGCAGCCAGTGAAAACATTACCCTCCAGTGTTGTAAGTAGGTATGTATGTGTGTATTTACTCACTCTCTCTCTCTCTCTGTAAATACGTGTTCTCTCTCTCTCTCTGTAAATACGTGTTCTCTCTCTCTCTGTAAATACGTGTTCTCTCTCTCTCTGTAAATACGTGTTCTCTCTCTCTCTGTAAATACGTGTTTTCTCTCTCTCTCTCTCTCTCTCTCCCTCTCTCTCTCTCTCTCTCTCTCTCTCTCTCTCTCTCTCTCTCTCTCTCTCTCTCTCTCTCTCTCTCTCTCTCTCTCTCTCTCTCTCTCTTTCTCTTTCTCTTTCTCTTTCTCTCTCTCTCTCTCTCTCTCTCTCTCTAGGTGGAAGCGACCACAAGCTTATAAGATTTTCAGTTAAGGTCCCTAATATGGAGTCCGTGACCCCGGTGCATAGAAAATTAGACATGGGGAGAGCGGACTTTGCAGGTCTTCGTGAAGGCGTTGCTGAAATGGAACTAGAGGAGGGAGAGAGTGCTGATGATCTGTGGAGGTCATTCTTGTCTTCCTTCATGGAACTTCAGTCGCGCTTTATTCCTCTGAAGGGAACAGGTCAGAAGTTCATTCAACCGAAGTGGTTTAATCGGGAAATCCGTAACCTACTAAGGGAGAGGAGAACTGCGTATCGTCGAGCGAAGGCATCTGGGGACTTTGACGGTCATAGAAGACTAAATCGAAACGTGAAGTCCAAAATAAGGGCGGCTAAGCGTGCTGAGGAGGTCCGTGTGGCTAGACTCTGCAAAGAGAACCCCAAGGTGTTTTTCAGTTATGTGAATGGCCGTAAACCAATCCGACGCAGGATCGGTCCCTTGGTGAATGAGGATGGAGCATTGATGCACTCTGATGCAGAAAATGCTAACCTCTTAAATGAGTACTTCTCTTCAGTGTTCTCTGAGGAGAGTGGTCCCATTCCCGAACCTTTGGACTCCTTCAGTGAGAAGTTGGAGTCAATGGTCTTCACCCAAGAAGAAATCGAGAGAAAACTAATCGAATTAAAAGCAAACAAGTCCCCCGGTCCGGATGGGTTCTTACCTAAAGTGTTGAAAGAAGTGCATGGTGAAGTATCACGGCACCTGTGCATGGTCTTCAACAGGATAATCCAGACTGGATGCGTTCCTAGAGACTGGCGTGAGGCAGAGGTGACTCCTATCTTCAAGAAGGGAGATGCTAGCCAACCGTCAAACTACAGACCCATCAGTTTAACCTCGATAGTCTGTAAACTCATGGAGAGCATCATGGTGGACAAAATAACAGCATACTTAGAATCAAATTTGCTACTGAGGGGTTCCCAGCATGGGTTCCGGCAGCACCGGTCATGCCTCACAAATCTGGTGGAATTCTTCCATTTTGTTTTCAGTGAGCATGATCGGGATAAAGCGGTCGATGTTGTCTACTTAGACTTTCAGAAAGCCTTTGATAAGGTACCCCACCGCCGCCTCCTTCGGAAAGTGCGTGCACTGGGCATAGACGGAAATGTGGCAAATTGGATAGAGAACTGGCTAAGTGACAGACGGCAGCGGGTGGTAGTGAATGGACAGGCTTCAGAGTGGGTGCCCGTTACTATAGTCTATTTCATTTCATCTGACATCGAGGATCTATAAAATGGCAACATTGCATTGCCAGCTCGTGATTGGCTGAACAAACATTGTCCTTAACCCTTGACTCATTGATATAAACATTTAAATTAACCCTTCATTAACTTCATTGTATGATCCTGAGATGCAAAGAAAATTCTCATTTGTTATTTCATATATGCAAATCATGTTCATCTGTTGTATTGACCATATAAACAGACACAAGAAAGAAAAATTCAAATCCAAGTCGACCATCTGTAAACGTAAACGAACACAATATTCCAGTCAATTTTGTTTCTCCAAGTTTTACTTAGATAAATAGATATCTGTCTTCATAGGCATTCTTAAAAGGAAATCTAATATTTATTGAATTAAAATGGCATGAAAAGTGTTATAATATAGACAGAAATACGAGGTGTGCTATAGAAAAAACAAAAAAAACTCACCTCGACCTATTCTCTTTGGAAACCCGGAGACTGCGTGGTCAGCTTATCGAAGTGTTTAAAATACTACGAGGCTTTGACAATGTAGACTACAGGGACATTTTCCAACTCAGTGAGGGCACAACCAGGAATCATGGCTACAAACTTGAACTAAAGCGATACAACCGTGATCTGTGTGGTAAGTTCTTTACATACAGCATCTGCGGTACTTGGAATGCGCTTCCTGCTGATGTGGTCAACAGCAACTCTGTGGATCAGTTCAAGTCCAGATTAGACAAAGCCTTAAACCACCGTCTAGGTGTTTAAGCCGTTGTGCGAGTGTTCCTTGATGGTTTCACATGACACATTCGAGGACGGTCGCCTACTTGCGCAACTAAACCCACAGGTACCCTCTTTGTATGGATCGTAAGGTCCCCTAGGGTACTTCTTTTCCTTGTAACTCTCTCTCTCTCTCTCTCTCTCTCTCTCTCTCTCTCTCTCTCTCTCTCTCTCTCTCTCTCTCTCTCCGTGACCAATACTGTATGTATGTTTGTATATGTGTGTGTCTGTGTATATATATATGTATGTATGTGTGTGTGTGTATATATATATATGTATGTATGTTTGTATGTGAGTGTTTCTGGGCCATGTACGCACTTCCAATTATACGTACAGATAGATCATTTTATTGTGTACGTGTCTGTATGTATGTTTTTATCAATTTTATATACGTTTTATTAAGGACCTTGTGATCATGTTTGAAAATTGGAGGCTTCTGATTCCTCCAGACCATGCCATGAAACAAGCTCCTTCCATATAGGTGTGTGTGTGTGTGTGTGTGTTTGGAGGCTTCTGATTCCTCCTGACTGCCATGAAACAAGCTCCTTCCATATAGGTGTGTGTGTGTGTGTGTGTTTGGAGGCTTCTGATTCCTCCTGACTGCCATGAAACAAGCTCCTTCCATATAGGTGGTGTTTTGTAGTAATATTTGAAGGATTCGTATAACTCCAATTATCTGACTACATCACAGATCCCTTAAGGAGGTAATTCACTTTTGTTACATTAAATATTACATTAAATATTATTGTAGTAGGTTATTTCTTATTTATTCACTTTTGTTACATTGGAGTGCCTTGATTCCTCCAAAGTATGCCAGGAAACAGAACCAGAAGAACCAAAATAATGGTGTTCTGTTGTTGCTTGGAAAAATAGTTTGGAGGAATCAGTTACTCCAGATTTACCAACACAAAATTTCCCCCTTGACTGTCCCACTTGTCAATGACTTTCCTTCTTCCTCGGGTGCCATATGACCTTGGCTGTTATGTTGCCTAATATCAATCAATAATATTTACAGGTCACACCACCAAGATGGAGGACGTATGAATATTTACAAGAGGTCTACTGTAACAAACACAAGTGATGTGATGTGCTACTTGGTGTGGGGTTTGGGGGGTGCTGGAATAGGGGGACAGGCTTGGAGGGGGGGTAGAAAGTCTGGCCCCTATTCCTGCACCCCCGTAACCCACCCCCCAAGCCTGTCCCCCTACTCCCGCACCCAAAAAAACCCTCCCGATACCCCCAAAAAAACCCGCACCTCTCCTAAACCCCCCCCAAGCCTGTCCCCCTATTCCCACACACCCCAAACCCCACCCAGCACCCCAGACCAACACCCTACACCCAGCACCCCAGACCAACACCAACACAGAAGGCATGAAGGCTCGGCTATAAGGTCAACGATACTTCCTGATATTAAGAAAAACCCACTTTTTATAGACAGAAAGTATTTAATATGGACGTTTGTGAGTGAACAACTACCTCCCTCTTCAGCAGTACAGAGTTGAATCTGAAGAGGGAGGTAGTTGTTGCCTCACAAACATCCATATTAAATACTTTCTGTCTATAAAAAGTGGGTTTTTCTTCACGTCATTGTGAATTACCACTCTACTTCCTCATGTACTTCACAATGTCTATGGTCTGGGTCTTGTTTTACTCTGTTTTTACAGATAAACTTTTTTATCTTTTTCTCTTATCTGCCAGAATTGATAAATTGTTGATTTGCTTTGGTCAATTATACTGCTGTCATATAGAAACTTCCCAATTATATTTTCTTCATCATAGTTATATATATATATGGATGCTGTAGCACTATGTGTTTTTATTCCTTTCTACACTATAGGCTTCACAGTGTAGTAGGAAGTGTATGACATCTTCCTTTTCATTTCCACACATTATATATACAGTCGGTGTCAAATATAATCATCCATATAGGGGTAACTCAAGTAAGAGTTTGACAGCTTCCCTCTGTTCCTTAGATGATAAACTTTCTAATAAATAGGTTTGGTACCATCTTTTATTTTACTACAAGCAGCTACGCACTACTTAAAACAATAACATCATATGTAAACGTGAAAACATTAGACAGTAAATTGTTTGAGATACCCATATGTGGATGATTGTTATTGACCACGACTGTACATTCCATTGTTTGATTACTAAACCTCTTTCTGTCTCCCAAGTTGATATTGTTGGTACGACACTTGAACATAATTATCACTGCTTTGGTGTTATTGTAAATGTCTTCTTGTCCTCCCAGTTCTTTTCTCCACTCTCTATACAGCTTCAGACTATCTTTTACTTGCATCTCACTTTTCCACCTTTCTTTTTTCCCACTTTTTCACCGATTTCAGCATTGTTAATGTCTATTCCTCTTATTCCCATCATTCTTCTATCTTCCAACAGCCTTCCAATCCACTTATTTTTCCTCTTTTTCCAACCTCATTTCTTGTATCACACTCTCCAGTAGAATGTTACTTTCACCTCTTAGAATATGCTGCCAGTATTTTAATTGTCCCTCCATAATCCTACCCTTATTACAGTTTCTTGCGTATAACTAGGCGCTCCCACACTGTTTTCTAACCTTTGTAGTTTCTTTATTTCTTCTTTATCATACATTTCCAGTACACTTTGCCTATCATTAATCTCACACAACCCACCACAGAAGGCATGAAGGTTCAGCTATAAGGCCAACACCACCACAGAAGGCTCAGCTATAAGGCTAAGCAAGGTATGTATGGTATATATACAGTATGTCTGTCAAGTGAGTATATTATACTATGTTTGTATGTCTGTCAAGTGAGTATATTATACTATGTTTGTATGTCTGTCAAGTGAGTATATTATACTATGTTTGTATGTCTGTCAAGTGAGTATATTATACTATGTTTGTATGTCTGTCAAGTGAGTATATTATACTATGTTTGTATGTCTGTCAAGTGAGTATATTATACTATGTTTGTATGTCTGTCAAGTGAGTATATTATACTATGTTTGTATGTCTGTCAAGTGAGTATATTATACTATGTTTGTATGTCTGTCAAGTGAGTATATTATACTATGTTTGTATGTCTGTCAAGTGAGTATATTATACTATGTTTGTATGTCTGTCAAGTGAGTATATTATACTATGTTTGTATGTCTGTCAAGTGAGTATATTATACTATGTTTGTATGTCTGTCAAGTGAGTATATTATACTATGTTTGTATGTCTGTCAAGTGAGTATATTATACTATGTTTGTATGTCTGTCAAGTGAGTATATTATACTATGTTTGTATGTCTGTCAAGTGAGTATATTATACTATGTTTGTATGTCTGTCAAGTGAGTATATTATACTATGTTTGTATGTCTGTCAAGTGAGTATATTATACTATGTTTGTATGTCTGTCAAGTGAGTATATTATACTATGTTTGTATGTCTGTCAAGTGAGTATATTATACTATGTTTGTATGTCTGTCAAGTGAGTATATTATACTATGTTTGTATGTCTGTCAAGTGAGTATATTATACTATGTTTGTATGTCTGTCAAGTGAGTATATTATACTATGTTTGTATGTCTGTCAAGTGAGTATATTATACTATGTTTGTATGTCTGTCAAGTGAGTATATTATACTATGTTTGTATGTCTGTCAAGTGAGTATATATATATATATATATATATATTAACACTATTACCGCACCCCCTAACCCCCCCTCCAAACCTGTCCCCCTACTCCCGCACCCCCTAAACCCCCCCCAAGCCTGTCCCCCTACTCCCTCACCCCCCTACAGCCTGTCCCCTACTCCCGCACTCTTCCACCCATTATATATATTATATTGTTACTTATTGTTTCTTGAGTTAGTCAGGAGACATGGGCTTTCTCTTACCACTCTCATTTGTGTTCACAGAAAGCCAACCCACCCTCTAAGAACACTTGCTATAGTTATTGTTAATTGTACCATTACTATTTGGTGTGTTACAACACTTATGTTAAGTGTTCAAGTGCTTGGGAGGTTGTGCTGGTTCAACATGGAGTAATACAGTTATGTTCTGTTCAAGTGCTTGGAAGGTTGTGCTGGTTGAACATGGAGTAATACAGTTATGTTCTGTTCAAGTGCTTGGAAGGTTGTGCTGGTTCAACATGGAGTAATACAGTTGTGTTCTTTTTTTTGTCAAGTTTTTCCTCAAACCTTTGGTATGATTAATTAAAGACCCTGTGATGGTTTTTGAGACTTGGTTGGTGTCTTGTGATTCCTCCTGACTATGCCACCAGACAAGCTGCTTCTATATTGGTGATGTTTGGTGAGACTTGGAGGCTTCTGATTCCTCCTGACTATGCCACCAAACAACCTCCTTCCTTCCACATAGATAGTGTTTCATGATAATATTTGAAGGACTCATTTACCTCCAATTTTCTGACTACATCACAGGGTCCCTTAAGGGGGTGCGGGAGTAGGGGATAGGCTTGGGGGGGGGGGCACAGAATATGGGGACAGGCTTGGGGTGGGTAGAAAGCCTGTCCCCTATTCCCGCACCCTCCTAACCCCCCCCCAAGCCTGTCCCCCTACTCCCGCACCCCCCAAAAACACCCACACACCCCTAAACCCCCAAAGCCTGTCCCCCTATTCCCGCACCACTTGGATAAAATATTGAGGGGTCCTTGGACAGTGGACTACCAACACCTCCTTCCTTACCTTTACAGCCACACTGACACCTAGTTAGTCCACAGAATATTTTCAAGTAACACACTTTCTGTCTGATGCATAATGATTGTCTGGTAGCAAAAAGTGTCTGTTAAATCTGAAATCCTTTAAATGGGGGGCCATTAAATCAAGGGTCGAGTGTATTAGGAAAATACCATATATTTCAAGTGTCGAGTGTATTAGGAAAATACCATATATTTCAAGTGTCGAGTGTATTAGGAAAATACCATATATTTCAAGGGTCGAGTGTATTAGGAAAATACCATATATTTCAAGTGAACAGTGTTTTTTTCTGACACCTAGCAAATGATAGCTAGGGCTAGGAAAAGGAAAGTCATACAGAGTATATACATAATGATATATGATATTGGAGCCATGAGAGGTACACAAGTAATGTGAATTGATACAATAGCCTGGGGATGTTCTTTTGTTATGTGTTGTACTCTGTGTTAGCAGGGAACAATACAGTTGTGGTCAATACTAATCATCCACATATGGGTATCTCAAACAATTTACTGCCTTTTTTTGTGATTTATATCATACAATAGTTTTATCTTGATTAATAAGTGGGTATTAGTACAGAAGTGGACCTGAATTCAGCAGTGTTGCCAGATCCGGTTGGGTCCTAGTATTTTACCCCTGTCATTTATTGTACTTTATCACGATTATTTCCCGGTAGTTTGCCCAGGTTAGGTCCCGGTAGTCTGATGCGGTCTAGGTTAGGTTAGGTCAGGTCAGGTAAGGTCAGGCTAATTTCAAAATGCCCCATTTGAATATGCCCTATCTTGGAAACGGGGCATTTGAGGAAGAAAAACCATAGAAGAAGTGTCTTAGAATGGTCCAAAATAGTGGGTAATGACAGTAAAATATCTATTATACAGTAAGGTCCACTTCTGTACCTTTACCAATAAGTGGTATCGATCTGTTCATAATTATCTGGCCCGTGTACTGTATACTCTAATAAATTAAATATGGCACGCTGGGGTAAATGAGTTTGACAAGTTGACAACCATGCGAATATATCCTATCTGGCAACACTATGCACTAATCAACAAGAGACAGTGATGCCAAGTATGGGGAATTATTCTTAGGCATAGAGAATTAGAGGTAACTATGGGGAAATTATATAAAGATTGTTGAAGAGTAAACAGGGAATTTTTGAGGTAAAAAAGGGAAATTCTGTTTAAGTTGGGAAAATTTCATCAAGCAGACCTGGCAACACTGCGCACTACACAACAACAAACATATCTGGTAACACTGACGAGACCAAAACAAATATGATGGCGCCAAGACTCACTCCATATTTATCGCGGGTAAATATTGACATTATTTAATTAATTATTTATTCCCTGACTATTCAAGGTGTTAATAAGTATATAAAGGACCCCTGTGGTGTAAATAAATAACGATAAGTGGATAAATAAGGCGATAATTGATTAAATAAGACGATAAAAAATGAACCCGTGAGTGGAAAAATTTATCACTGGAAAATAAATATTGACCATTTCATTATTTATTTATTCCCTGACTATTTCAAGGTGTTTATGAGTTAATAAAGGACCCCTGTGGTGTAGATAAATAACGATAAGTGGATAAATAAGGCGATAATTAATGAAATAAGACGATAAAAAATGATCCGGTGAGAGGAAAAATTTATCATTATTTTGTTATTACTGCCTTTATTTTATTTATTATTTATTCCCTGACTATTTCAAGGTGTTTATGAGTTAATAAAGGACCCCCGTGGTGTAAATAAATAACGATAAATGGATAAATAAGACGATAAATTATACAGCTGGTGGGACCCGAGTGTTAAAAATATTGGTATTTATTGAAAGAATTACCGTTTTGCAGCAGTGTTGCCAGATCCGGTTGGGTCCCAGTATTTTGCCCCAGTCATTTATTGTACTTTATCACGATGATTTCCCGGTAGTTTGCCCAGGTTAGGTCCCGGTAGTCTGATGTGGTCTAGGTTAGGTCAGGTCAGGTAAGGTCAGGCTAATTTCAAAATGCCCCATTTGAATATGCCCATTTGAATATCCTTGCGCAGAAAATGCCATAGAAGAAAATAGGGTAAATATTGAATGAATTACCGTTATTGAGTACGTTTTTTCTACCTTCATTACCCACTTATTTAGACCATTCTAAGACTATTTTCTTCTATGGCATTTCCTCCGCAAATGCCCCATTTCCAAGATAGGGCATATTCAAATGGGGCATTTTGAAATTAGCCTGACCTTACCTGACCTGACCTAACCTAACCTAGACCGCATCAGACTACCGGGACCTAAATTGGGCAAACTACCGGGAAATAATCGTGATAAAGTACAATAAATGACAGGGGTAAAATACTGGGACCCAGCCGGATCTGGCAACACTGCTGCAAAACGGTAATTCTTTCAATAAATACCGAAAATAGTCTTAGAATGGTCTAAATAAGTGGGTGATGAAGGTAGAAAAAACGTACGCAATAACGGTAATTCATTCAATATTTACCAAAATATTTTATTAAATTTATTTATTTATTTATTTAGTAGAATGAGGGCAGACTGATTTCCAAATTAAGATTGTATAAGAAATACCATAGATGAAAAGTGTGTTAGAATGTTCCAAAATAGTGGGTAATGATACTAAAATAGGTATACAATATATATAGTGAATTAAATAATTTGGTAAATATTGAATGAATTACCGTTATTGGGTACGGTTTTTCTACCTTCATTACCCACTTATTTAGACCATTCTAAGACTATTTTCTTCTATGGCATTTCCTCCGCAAATGCCCCATTTCCAAGATAGGGCATATTCAAATGGGGCATTTTGAAATTAGCCTGACCTTACCTGACCTGACCTAACCTAACCTAGACAACAGCAGACTACCGGGACCTAACCTGGCCAAACTACCGGGAAATAACCGGGACAAAATACTGGGACCTAGCCGGATCTGGCAACACTGCTACAAAACGGTAATTCTTTCAATAAATACCAAAATATTTTATTAATTAATTTATTTATTTATTTATTTATTTAGTAGAGTGAGGGCAGACTGATTTCCAAATTAAGATTGTATAAGAAACACCATAGATGAAAAGTGTGTTAGAATAGTCCAAAAAAAAAATTACCGAAATAATTCTGTACTAATACCATAAGTTGTAGTTATTAATAAAAGTCTATTAATAAAAATCTAATTAAGGGTTTATAAGTTAAATAATAATAATAATAATAATAAAATAATTACAATAATACCAATAATAATAATAAAATAATAATAACAATAATAATAAAATAATTATAATACCAATAATAATAACAATAATACCAATAATAATAATACCAATAATAATAATAATACCAATAATAATAATAATACCAATAATAATGATAATAACAACAATAATCATAATAATTTCTTTTCAGTTGTCGACGCTCGTCAACGGTATTCAGAGTCGGTCGGTTCACGGCATCGCACCGCTCACCTCGGCCGTTGTAAGTCTATTAGGGTCGCGTTAGGAATTTTTTTAAAGAATATAAGGAGGTCAATATTTTAACACATTCTCAAAATTTTATAAGAATTTGGAGGTCAATATTTTTAAACATTCTCAAAATTTTATAAGAATTTGAAGGTCAATACTTTATTTAATATATAATAATTATAATAAAAAGGCATTCTAACCAGAATTATAAACAGAATTATAAACACTGCCTCACCTACCCCTCTCTCTCTCTCTCTCTCTTTCTCTCTCTCTCTCTCTCTCTCTCTCTCTCTCTTAAGAAGGCTAATATTTGTGCAATTATTTTGTTTTATTGATAATTAAATATATAAATATTCGAGTATAAAAATATGTTAGGTGGATTCATGTATAATCTTCTTATTTATTTTATTGTCAAGAATGTAACACTCCATTTTTACATTAGTCACTCTTTATATTAAAAGCGCCATTTTCTCTTCTATCTATCTATCTATAGCTCCGACGCCTCGTTCCCTCCGGGAACTCCCCTCAAGGGGGTGGCCACGGCAGAAGTGTCTCCAGTTCTCCCTGTTCCAACACTCCCTCCTTACTTGTTCAAGCCTTCCTCTGCCCCTCATGTTTCTCTTCTTTACATACTCTTCCACTCTGTTCTGCCATCTAACCGGTGGTCTGCCTCTCACACCAGGTCCCACAACTTCACTTCCATACACCTTCTTTACAAACTCCTCACCTTGCATTCTCTCCACATGTCCATACCATCTCAATGTATTACGTTTCACTCTCTCAACCACTCCACACTCAATACCAATTGCCTTCTCACTCATACCACATCTCTCATATACACTCTCATTACTTTCTCCATCCCATCTAGTAAGTCCACATGCTCCTCTCAAGTAACTCATTTCCACAGCACCTATTCTAGACTGATGCGCCCTATTCCATGTCCATGTCTCCGACGCATATGTCAGTGTTGGCAGGATTATACTATTTCGTAGTCCCCTTTTCACTTCCATACTCACACTTCTACCCTTCATAATCCTCCCCAGTGATCCTATGACCTGTCTACCCTTCACTGCTCTCTCCCTAATTTCTCCTTCCATACTTCCATGTTTACACATAACTGTACCCATGTACTTAAACTCCTTCACTTCCTCCATCCTCTCACCCCTCAGAGTTATCTCACATTTCGTCCCAGTTGGTACAGCCACTCTGTAAGGTGTAGCAAAGTCAATCACTTCAGTTTCTGCTCTTTCAAATACCATCACTTTACTTTTACCCACATTCACCTTCAATTTCCTTCGTTTACACACAGACTGAAATTCGTCCACCACTCTCTGTAAATTCCTTTCACTCTCAGCCATCAGCACAGTGTCATCCGCAAACAAACTTGCCACCAGGGACCAATTTGCTTCATTCAACCTCAACTTCACCCCCAGACCATTCACTTTGGCTTTCACCTCTCTCATACAACCATCCATATATATATTGAACAGCCATGGTGACATAACACACCCCTGTCTCAGCCCTACACTAATATTAAAACTCTCACTTAGATCACTCTCTACCCGTACACATGCTTTTGCATCTGCATAAAAAGCCTCAATGCCTTTCAGTAAAGGCCCCCCAACTCCATAAATTCTCAACACCTCTGTCATAGCTTTCCTATCAACTCTATCATATGCCTTCTCCAAGTCCATGAAGGCAGCATACAACTTCTTACCCTTCCCAATATACTTCTCCACTATTGATTTTAATGCAAATATTTGGTCCACACATCCTCTACCCTTTCTGAACCCTCCCTGCTCCTCACTAACTTTATTCCCTGTTACTTCCATCAGTCTCTCAGTCAGAACCTTCCCGTAAACCTTCCCCGGTACACTAAGAAGGCTTATTCCCCTATAGCTACCACACTCATCCTTACTTCCCTTCCCCTTATACAAAGGTACAATTATGGCTCTCCTCCAATCCTCTGGCACCTCTCCCTGCCTCCAGGCCAATGTACATATAAGCAACATCCACTCCACCACTACCTCCCCCCCACACTTTAACATTTCAGCAGTTATCCCATCCACCCCCGGTGCCTTTCCCATCTTCAACTTTCCTATTGCTTTCCTAACCTCTTCCCTTCCTAAATCTCCCTGTACACCCTGTCGTCTACCACCTGCCTCCATCCCCATGCATGTCACCACCGCCTCCCCTCCCGTCCCCCCATTCATCAGACCATCAAAATGCCTCTTCCACACTTCTTTCACTTCCTCACTTCTACTCACAGTAACTCCATCCTCTCTCTTCATTCTCACACTACCAGACTTTCCTTCTCCTTTTTCTCTTTTAACCTCCTTCCAGAATAATTTCTTGTTCTCTTTAAACTTTTCACTCAGCTTCATACCAAACTCCTCATCCACTCTCCTTTTACTCTCACTCACCATCATTTTCACTTGTCTCTTACACACATTATATTCTCTTTTCCATCTCTCTCTCACTTCTTCCGGCACATTCCTCTGTAGTGTTCTCCGATATGCCTTCCTCTTATCCTCTACAGCATCTTTCACTTCTTCTGTCCACCAAGCACTCCCTTTCTTGCCCCTCTTCTGTGACTTATATCCTACTACCTCTGCTGCTGTCCTTAATACTCTCATCTTAAACATTTCATACACCGCATTCACTCCCACTCCCTCCCCTATCCCCATCCTTACATCCCCCAGCGCCTCACCCACCCTCCTCTTATATTCCTCCCTATACTCTTCTACATCTAATTTCCCACTAGCCACCACCCTCTTATTCCTCACCCCTTCATCCCTCCTACTATACTCCCACTTAACCCTAACCTTCATCCTCACCAACACCGCAAAATGGTCGGAGCAATGGACCATTCCTCTCACTACTTTTGCGTCATACACATCCTTCCTCAACCTTTCATCCACTGCCACATAATCAATCAAACTCTTCTGCTCTCCTCTCTCATCCCTTCTCTTCCATGTATACCTGTGGATCATCTTGTGCTGAAAGAAGGTGTTCGCCAAGAACAACCCCCTCTCAGCACAGACATCCACCAGATATTCACCATTCTCATTTGTTCCTTCTACACCCCATTTACCCACAATATTCCCCACTTCCTCACCTCCCACCTTTCCATTCATGTCTCCCATCATCACTATTCTCCTTCCATTATCAATTCCTCTCAGACATGCATTCAGCTCTTCCCAAAACACTCTCATCTTCTCTCTCCCTGTCTTACTCTTTTCATTCACTGGTGCATAAGCACACACCCAAGCATACTTCACCAAGCCAATCTTTCCAGTCATCCATACAATCCTCGATCCATTCCACCCATGTCCATCCACTCCCTTCCACACCCACGGAGACACCAACAGCGCACACCCTTCCTTCCCTCTTCCTTTACTCTTTTCATTCATGCCCGTCCATACTACTCCTCCCTCCATTCCCTCCCACAGTCCACTCTCCCTTCCTTCCTGACACTCAACCACTCCACATCCTTTCACGTGTGTCTCCGTCACTCCCATCACATCCACTCTTCCTTTCTTAAAACATTCTACAATCTCTCGCCTCTTGGTCCCATCCGTCATTCCATTCACATTCATAGCTACCACTCTCATACAATCCCTCTTCCCTACTCCCTCTACAGGGCAACCCGGAGACCCTCCCCCGCCAGTAGCCATATCTGTCCACTCCCCCATTGGGGGGCCACTGATGGCTGGCAAGGCCAATGCAGTGCTCATTCCCGGAGGGACACGGGCCGTCGGCATTGTCAAAAGCTAAAAACAAGGTCATAAATTTAAAAGAAATTATCACAAAATATAAAAACATGCAGTCATAGAAATTAAAATCTTAAAAACACTAAAATACAATAAAAATACAATAAAAACCTTAAAACCTATATGTGGGGGAAGCTAGGTCTCACCCCCACACCGCCTTCCCCTTTGGCTCCACCTCCTGAATGGATAAAAACTAGATAAAAAAAGGAGGTGTACCCCCGAGGTCACCGCTTGGAGGCGGGGTAAGGCTTACCTACCCTTCCTGGGGAGGGGTAGGTCACCGAGGTTCTTGCTTTTCCCAATACTGATAGCAGTTAAGCACAGTAGCAATCCTCGACCTCATTGGTTACGATATTGCCACTGCGCAAAGCAGTGTTATATTATATGTTATATTATATCATTAACAATTATATATATTTATTAGTGAGGATTTATTGTATTAATAATTGTCTTCAGATAACATGTATCAGTATAATACTAATTTGTATAATTCATCATACCATTGTTGTTGTATATTACCCATAGTATTGAGTTAACATGTAACAGTGTATTTATAACCTCACTCCCTCCAAGGGGGTGGCCACGGCAGAAGTGTCTCCAGTTGTCCCTGTTCCAACACTCCCTCCTTACTTGGTCCATCCCTACTATCCCTCATGTTACTCTCCTTTACATACTCTGTATACAATACATTAATAATTTATATATGGAGTCCTGCATTATACTGGTACCTTACCATCATTAATACCATCAATGTTCTTCTTGTATATTACCCATAGTAGTAGGGGAGGTGGCCGAGTGGTTAGTGTTCTGGACTCATATCCTAGAGGTCGGGAGATCGATCCTCTCAGGTGAGGGCCTGAGAATATTTACTCTTCCGATTTGAGTTTGAGGCACTAACTATAAGGACACCAAGCGTTGTAAAACACCCTCGCTGGTACCATAACACCCTCACTGGTACCATAACACCCTCACTGGTACCATAACACCCTCACTGGTACCATAACACCCTCACTGGTACCATAACACCCTCGCTGGTACCATAACAGCTGCAGTATTTGGGAATAACCCTCACTTCCCTCCCTCTGTGGCTGGGTACCAGTTCGGAAGTCATGACGTGTGTGTATGAGCAGCAGTTGACCTGGGCCACGGTAACGGGCTTGATTAAGTCTATGTCCAGTGTCGGAACATAGATAAAAAAAAAAATAAAAAAAATAGTATTGAGTTAACATGTAAGAGTGCAGTACTAATTTGTATATGTTTTTTCAGGATGTATGTATGGTGACACAATACATTGGATTTTCACAGCTTTATCGGTTTTGAATAGAGGATGACACCCATTACCTTCACAACAATACCAACTATAATACCTTACCTACCCTTCACAACAGTACCAACTATATACCTCACAATACAATAATGGTAAGTGTGTGAAGTGAAGGGAGAGTTTACCCTGTAGTGAAATGGTAGGGATAAACCAGTTTTTGTTATCAGGCCTTACTATGGATGTAAACATAACTGTAACCCTTGTAGTGCCACAAGGAGATGTGGTTGTGTGGTGGGGGGGGCTGCTCCCTCCTAAAACCTAAAACAGGGATTGGGGGGTTGAGATGTAGAGTGTATGTGTATGTGGGGGGGGGGGGTTCTATGTTTGGGGCATTTTGTTTGGGAGGGTGTGTGACGTGACGAGGCTACCTCCAGTCAGGAGAGGAAGGCCTCGTATATGTATGTATGTGTGTGTGTGTGTATGTATGTGTATGTATGTATGTGTGTGTGTATATGTATGTGTGTGTGTGTGTGTGTGTGTGTGTGTGTTTTCATCTTGGCAACAACAGTCAAACAGTGTGTGTGTTTTCAGTACAAGAATATTATTATAGTACTGGTGTGTATGTGTGTGTGTGTTCAAAGGATAGTGATAAATGTATTTTCATCTTATATAGAGAGAGTAAGTAAGTAAATAAATAAGTTAGTAAATAAGTAAGTAAATAAATAAGTAAGTAAGTAAATAAGTAAGTAAGTAAGTAAATGTTTATTGGTTATTTCATACCAAGGTATATTAATATTAAATTTATCTTCAAGACAGGAAAATATGAGTAATGGTAGATGGTTTTTACTCTCATCATTTTCACTCAATAAATTCTGCTGGCATTAAATATTGCAAGATACCAATTTTGGCCCCAACTTTATTCCATATCAATGATCTTGTGTCTATGTACAGTCACGGACAATAATTAATCATCCACACATAGGTAACTCAAACAAATTGATATTGAATATTTTCATGTTTTGTTATTATGTATTTTTTGTTGTTGTTGAACTAGTCAGTATTTGCTTGTAGTGAAATAGAAAATGGTAATTAAACTATTTATTAGAACCAGATAGATAGATAGTGAGTTAGATAGAGATAGTGAGAGAGAGAGAGAAAGAAACAGAGGGAAGCTGTCAAACATTTACATGAGTCAACCCAATGTAGATGAATATTATTGTCTGTGACTGTACAACACAATATGTGTTAGGGGGGTGCGGGAATAGGGGGATAGGCTTTAGGGGTGTGTGGGAGTGGGGGGACAGGCTTGGGGGGGGGTTAAGGGGGTGCGGGAATAGGGGACAGGCTTTATACCCACCCGAACCCTGTCCCCCTACCCCCGCACCCCCTTAGTGGTGTTGACAACATAGCCAGCAGTGTGTCAATGGGATAGCTGTCCCCCTAACCCCCCCCCTCCCCCCAAACCTGTCCCCTACTCCTGCACCCCCCTAACACATATTGGTACCACACTATCATCAACACCATCAATATTCTTCACTTTACAGTTAAGTTTACACAGACAGTCTCTTTGTAATTGTAATAGACAAGTTTAACATTTTTTCATTACTTTAATATCGGGGGGTTGAGATGTAGTACGTGTGTGTGTATGTATGTATATTATTATGTGTTTGGGAGGGTGTGTGACGTGACGAGGCTACCTCCAGTGTGGAGATGAAGGCCTCGTATATGTATGTATGTACAGTCGTGGTCAATAATAATCATCCACATATGGGAATCTCAAACAATTTACTGTCTAATGTTTTCACGTTCACATATATGATTATATTATTTTAAATAGTGTGTGTGTGTGTGTGTTATTGTTTTAAGTAGTGTGTAACTGCTTGTATTAAATTGAAAGATGGTAGTTAACCTATTTATTGTAAAGTTTATCATCTAAGGAACAGAGGGAAGCTGTCAAACTCTTACCTGTGTTACCCCTATATGGATCATTATATTTGACACCAACTGTATGTATGTTTTTTACCAATATATTTTGTTTTGGGTAACATTTCAATAATATTATCTGGGATGCCTGTATATATATAGGGTCCATTCCACAGTGGTTGGTATTGGTTTGTAAGCACGCAAACAAAAGAATTTTAGCCGTGTAAATGACTTCTGGGTGAATTATTTAATGAATTTTGTGATTAAACTATACAGTGATTATTATTATTATTATTATTATTATTGTTATTATTATTATTATTATTGTTATTATTATTATTATTATTATTGTTATTATTATTATTATTATTATTGTTATTATTATTGTTATTATTATTATTATTATTGTTATTATTATTATTATTGTTATTATTATTATTATTATTGTTATTATTATTACTATTATTATTATTACTGGTATTATTATTTTTATTATTATTATTATTAAATGACTTGTGGGTGAATTATTTAATGAATTTGGTGAGTAAACTATACAGTGATCATCATTATCTAACTGTTGGATAGATTTTGTGAATACGGATACTCACCTTTTGGAAAATAATGAAGCCTTACAAGTGTGGTTGGTTGGTTGGGAAGCTAACAAACCAATACCACTGTGGAATCAACCCATGTACAGTTGGCCACAGAAATTCTTACACAGGTTACATGGAAAGAGAAGTTATTAATTGATTATTGTGAATGGACTGTAATGAATAGTTTACCAAGTGACTCTTATCATTACAAAACAACAAACCTAATAATAATAATAATCACTGTATAGTTTACTCACCAAATTCATTAAATAATTCACCCACAAGTCATTTAATAATAATAATAATAATAATAATAATCACTGTATAGTTTACTCACCAAATTCATTAAATAATTCACCCACAAGTCATTTAATAATAATAATAATAATAATAATAATCACTGTATAGTTTACTCACCAAATTCATTAAATAATTCACCCACAAGTCATTTAATAATAATAATAATAATAATAATAATAATAATCACTGTATAGTTTACTCACCAAATTCATTAAATAATTCACCCACAAGTCATTTAATAATAATAATAATAATAATAATGTTGTATTGCAGTTACATATATAATCTTAACCTTTTATCTTTCTCTATGCATCTTCTTTCACACTTTCTATGTAAGGTTAGACAGCTGTTTCTCTCTATTTCACACACACACACTGTCTGTCTGTCTGTCTCCTTTTCTGTGCCTTCTTTGATATTATTATTATTATCAATATTATTATTATTATTAATATTATTATTGTTAATATTATTATTATTATTATTTTTATTATTATTATTATTATTATTTTTATTATTATTATTTTTATTATTAATATTATTAATATTATAAGTTGGCTTCATATCCACCTGTGTATGTATTAGGTTTTATAATTATTAGGTTTTGTAAAAATTATAAATTGTATAATTATTAGATTTAGTAAGAATTATAAACTAATTTGGTTATATATTTGTTACAGAGTTTTGGAATTAACTGGAGTTTTGGAATTAACTGGAATTGTACAAGTATGAGACCTCTTTCCATCTATAACAACAACAACAACAACAACAACACATTATTATAGATTACTGTAAGTATTTGTATTCATGGTATATACAGTACTATGGTTCTGTTGTCTTTATATGGAGACATTGTATGTACACTCGCGGTCAGAAATTGTGCCCTGATCCCTTGGCACGATGAATAGCAACTAGCCAAGCTTTGATGATTCCAACAAATGTGTGTTGTAGGGATACGCACAGTTGTTCGAACCTTATAAAAAAAAATTTTATATAAAAAAAAATTTTATATAAAAAAAATTTTTATATAAAAAAAAATTTTATATAAAAAAATTTTTTATATAAAAAAAAATTTTATATAAAAAAAAATTTTATATAAAAAAAAAAATTTATATAAAAAAAAATTTTATATAAAAAAAAATTTTATATAAAAAAAAATTTTATATAAAAAAAAATTTTATATAAAAAAAAATTTTATATAAAAAAAAATTTTATAAAAAAAAATTTTATATAAAAAAAAATATATAAAAAAAATTTTATATAAAAAAAAATTTTATATAAAAAAAATTTTATATAAAAAAAAATTTTATATAAAAAAATTTTTATATAAAAAAAATTTTTATATAAAAAAAATTTTATATAAAAAAAATTTTTATATAAAAAAAAAAAAATTATAAAAAATTTATATAAAAAAAATTTTATATAAAAAAAAATTTTATATAAAAAAAAATTTTATATAAAAAAAAATTTTATA
This sequence comes from Petrolisthes cinctipes, assembly GCA_033782935.1. Lineage (NCBI taxonomy): Eukaryota > Metazoa > Arthropoda > Malacostraca > Decapoda > Porcellanidae > Petrolisthes > Petrolisthes cinctipes. Next base: position 148,021 of record JAWQEG010004774.1, on the reverse strand, counting down.
TAAAAAAAAATTTTATATAAAAAAAAATTTTATATAAAAAAAAATTTTATAAAAACAAATTTTATATAAAAAAAAATATATAAAAAAAATTTTATATAAAAAAAAATTTTATATAAAAAAAATTTTATATAAAAAAAAATTTTATATAAAAAAATTTTTATATAAAAAAAATTTTTATATAAAAAAAATTTTATATAAAAAAATTTTTTATATAAAAAAAAAAAAATTATAAAAAATTTATATAAAAAAAATTTTATATAAAAAAAAATTTTATATAAAAAAAAAATTTATATAAAAAAAAATTTTATATAAAAAAAAATTTTATATAAAAAAAAATTTTATATAAAAAAAAATTTTATATAAAAAACATTTTTATATAAAAAAAGTTTTTATATAAAAAAAGTTTTTATATAAAAAAAAAATTTATATAAAAAAAATTCTTATATAAAAAAAAGTTTTATATAAAAAAAGTTTTTATATAAAAAAAATTTTATATAAAAAAAAAATTTATATAAAAAAAAATTTTATATAAAAAAATTTTTTTATATAAAAAAAAATTTTATATAAAAAATTTTTTTATACTTTTTTTTTTATATAACATTTCTTTTTATATATGTTACAAACCCAGTATATCCAGAGGTCGCCAAATTAATTAAAATGCAAAGTCGTAAAAACATTTATTTTAACATTAAACACATTTATCCCAAGAACATCAAAACACCAGGAATTCATATATCCCAAACCATTCAACAACTCAGTAGATTGCCCAATAATAATAATAATAATACCACACTCAAGTTAAAGAGAATACAAAACTCTTACAATAACTTGACACCACGTAACTCTACACTAACAATAACAATAATAACTAATTATAATCCCGAGTTCTCGTAATACACCAGTAATACACCAGTAATACACTCGTAAGACACCAAACTTAATAATAATAATACTTAACTGAATTAATGCCAGTCTGATACAATTAGTCCAGTTACATAAGGGGGAGAAATGGGCCTCACACAGAACACTTCAATTTGAGAAATGCTGGAAGAATGACACTGAGCATTTTTTTTTTTTTTTTTTTTTTTTTTTTTTTTCTCCTGGCCTATCGACCTTGGTGTTGGTCATTAAGGCCTTTTATTTTTTTTTTATTTTTTTTTTTTTTTTTTTTATTTATTTATTATTAATTTAATTTTAACTTTCTGCATATTATTTTATGCATTTATTATTATTATAATTATTATTATTATTACATTCAAACTTAAAATTAAACTTATATAGACACTGAGCACCGGCTTTTCTCGCTATATATATTCTTTGAGAAACCTAAGTCAGAACCACAACACTCCAGGATTGGCTATCTTGTAAACTTGTAATGATCCTTGATTGGTACAGACGGCCCAATATGTTAACGAGGGAATCTGGACCTTCATAACACACTGTACACTCAAAAACCGACCAGGGCCGGTATTCACAAAGCATTTTAGAGTTTGGACTTGTTCGTATGTTTCAATTCTGACCTCACCATAGTGTTTCAGGTTCATTTCGAAGCAGTGAATGGTTTTGCTATTCTATTTGTGTGAGCTTTTATTAAGATTTCGAAGCAGTGCCGGGTCCTAGTCCTTGCCATGAATAAATGCTTACCAACAAAATTTTAAGTTAAGAGTGAACTTTGTTTTTGTGAATACGGCTCCAGGTCTTGGTCTCTCCTCGCATCCTTTTCGGGGTCGAACCAGGCAACGAGCAGTTGTGGTGTGATGTAGGTCTTCCAGTCCCGTAACATATATATATATAAAAAAAATATATATATATAAAAAAAATTATTTATATAATAAATTTTTTTTATATAAACAAAATTTTTGTCCTGATCCGTTGGCACGATGAATTGCAACCAGCCAAGCTTTGATGATTGGAACCAATGTGTGTTGTAGGCAGACGCACAGTTGTTGTTCAAAGCTAGGCTGTTTGCGATTCATCTTGCCAGGGGATCGGGACACAATTTCTGACCGCGAGTGTACCATGGATGTGTGTGTGTGTTTAGAGGCTTCTGATTCCTCCTGACTATGCCATGAAACAAGCTCCTTCCATATATGTGTGTGTGTTAGAGAGAGAGAGAATGTGTGTGTGTGTGTGTTAGAGAGAGAGAATGTGTGTGTTAGAGAGAGAGAATGTGTGTGTGTGTGTGTTAGAGAGAGAATGAGTGTGTGTGTGTGTTAGAGAGAGAGAATGTGTGTGTGTGTGTTAGAGAGAGAGAATGTGTGTGTGTGTGTGTGTGTTAGAGAGAGAGAGAATGTGTGTGTGTTAGAGAGAGAGAGAATGTGTGTGTGTGTGTGTTAGAGAGAGAGACAATGTGTGTGTGTGTGTGTGTTAGAGAGAGAATGAGTGTGTGTGTGTGTGTGTTTGGAGGCTTCTGATTCCTCCTGACTATGCCATGAAACAAGCTCCTTCCATATATGTGTGTGAGAGAGAGAGAGAGAGAAAGAGTGTGTGTCAGAGGGAGAGACAATGTGTGTGTGTGTTTGGAGGCTTCTGATTCCTCCAAACTATTCCATAAAACAAACTCCTTCCATATAGAAGTGTTCTTACTCTTGCATTCTGTAAATAGAAATCAGAAAAAAAAACAATACCACACATAGTTATTCACGGTAAATTTACAGAAGTACTGAGTTCACTATATTGTATATTTTAGTATCATTACCCACTATTTTGGACCATTCTAACACACTTTTCATCTATGGTGTTTCTCTCAGAAATGCCCCGTTTTACAAATATAATTTGGAAATTAGTTTGACCTAACCTAGACTACAGCAGACTACCGGGACCTAACCTGGGCAAACTACCGGGATATAACCAGTATAAACTATCATAAAGTGACCGGGGTAAATTCCCGGGACCTAGCCGGATGTGGTAACACTGCTCAGCCCTAGCCAAGAACACAGTACTTGTGTAATAATACCCTCATAATAAATAATGAATGAAGAATACAAATTACATTATTATTGAAGAATACAAAACAAATAATAAATGAAGAATAACAAATTAACAATAAATAAATGACTGCAAAATAAATAATAAATTAAGAATAAAAAATTATATATATTTTGCATTGTATTTAATTTGAGGTTGAACAATGAAGCAGGGTTGGGTTATCATCCAAAGATACTGTACAGGGATGGAGAGTGACCAACAATCTATTATTATGGTACCATATGTACAATTATCTTATCCAATTGTGCATATTTGGGTTTGCTTGGTTAGGCTCCTTCCACACGAGAGGCAAAAAAACTGCGGGCAGACACTTTTACCAATAATGTGGGTGGGTGGTAGGCACAAGTGGTAAATGGCTGCCAGAGACCGTTTGATATGGTAACACTTGTATAAAGCGAGAGAATTTCACTGGGTTGCCCGTGCCTGCTGTCTTTTTGGCTCTCGTGTGGATGGGACTTAATATTAAGGGGGTGCTGTGGGTCGGGGGGGGGGGTGCGGGAGTAGGGGGACAGGCTTTAGGGGGGTGCGGGAGTAAAGGACAGGCTTGGGGGAGAGTGACCATCAATCTATTATGGTACTGTATGTACAATTATATTATCCACTTTGACATTGTTTGGTTTGCTTGGTTAGTGAGTACAGTAGTTGTTTGTATCCACTTTGACATTGTTTGGTTTGCTTGGTTAGTGAGTACAGTAGTTGTTTGTATCCACTTTGACATTGTTTGGTTTGCTTGGTTAGTGAGTACAGTAGTTGTTTGTATCCACTTTGACATTGTTTGGTTTGCTTGGTTAGTAAGTACAGTAGTTGCTTGTATCCAGTTTACATTGTTTGGTTTGCTTGGTTAGTGAGTACAGTAGTTGCTTGTATCCAGTTTACATTGTTTGGTTTGCTTGGTTAGTGAGTACAGTAGTTGCTTGTATCCAGTTTACATTGTTTGGTTTGCTTGGTTAGTAAGTACAGTAGTTGCTTGTATCCAGTTTACATTGTTTGGTTTGCTTGGTTAGTGAGTACAGTAGTTGCTTGTATCCAGTTTACATTGTTTGGTTTGCTTGGTTAGTGAGTACAGTAGTTGCTTGTATCCAGTTTACATTGTTTGGTTTGCTTGGTTAGTGAGTACGGATAGTTGCTTGTATCCAGTTTACATTGTTTGGTTTGCTTGGTTAGTGAGTACAGTAGTTGCTTGTATCCAGTTTACATTGTTTGGTTTGCTTGGTTAGTGAGTACGGATAGTTGCTTGTATGATATGGTACGTATAAATTGTGTAATGTGCACAAGTCCACAAGGAAGGAAAGAAACACGGAGTCCCAAGCTCTTTCGTGTATTCACATCTTGAGGGGAAATACAGATGTGAATACACGAAAGCACTTGGGACTCTGTGTTTCTTTCCTTCCTTGTGGACTTACACATATTCCTGGATCACGTGCCCAAAGTGATTTATTTGCAAATTGGGTAATAGTAAAGCATTTGTCCATAATGTCTTTTTGACTCAAGGTTTTCAGGATGCAATGTTTAATAGTGTGTTTGTAACCAATCTGTTGTTTACATCTGTCACAAATGAGTGTTTTGGGAGATCTCCCCCCAACCAATCTCCAAAAACACTAATGATTTTGTTGCCTTATCATCTGTATACTATTCTGGATAGTGGACAGTAGAATATATGGTCATACTTTGAGTAAAGTGCACAAAGTGTATGCAAAAGGTACAACAAAAAATAACGTAATTTTGTAGCATACTTTTAGCATAATTCCATACCAGCCTTGATTCCATGTCCATGTTTTTCATTTCCATGCTCACACACTAGGACCTTTCATGATTCTTTCTCTTACATATTATGCCCTGAAATTGATCTACTCCCCTGTGTAGCTCTCTTTCACTCTCTGCTGGTAATACTGTGTCACCTGGAACTCTGCTGGTAATACTGTGTCACCTGGAAATAAGCTTGTCACCAGAGACCTTTTTATTCCACTCAGCCTCATATTCTCTTTTCATACTGGTGTGTTTTGTATAGTACTGTACTAAGGGGGTGTGGTGGGTGTAGGGGATAGACTTGGGGGGGTGGGGGTTGTAGTAATCACTGGTATTGGTCTGTGTTTGTTCCTACCTGCCTTACAACCCCGGCTGAGGATTTTTAGGCGGATAACAACATTATCAGGTGGGTAAGTTGATCCTCGTTTAAGTTGGAACAGAACAGCACGGGAATAACAAAGTGTAACCATTGTGTTAGGCAGGTAATAACATCACCAGGTGGGTAAGTTGATCCTCGTTTAAGTTGGAACAGAGCAGCACGGGAATAACAAAGTGTAACCATTGTGTTAGGCAGGTAATAACATCACCAGGTGGGTAAGTTGATCCTCGTTTAAGTTGGAACAGAGCAGCACGGGAATAACAAAGTGTAACCATTGTGTTTGTAACAATCACTGTCTTTACTCTCCACTTGTAGAATAATTAGTCCCTCACTGTCCTCTTCATTCATGATGGTGAATGTGGTGCAGGTGGGATGAGAGGTCAATATGCTGACCTTGGCTGCCCCAGG